>PVJN01044155.1:0-17337 GCA_004026805.1 Lasiurus borealis | reverse complement strand
GTGACTCACAGGTTGAGAACCGCTGCTGTAGAGTCTAAGACAATCAGGAAACACGGGTATTTACATTACGATTCACAAACAGTAGCAAAATGACAGTGATAAAGCAGCAACGGAAGTAATTTTACGGGTGGGGGTCACCACACGAGGAGCTGTATTAAAAGGGTCACGGCATCAGAAAGGGTGAGAACCGCCAAAACCGGTGTCGCTCAGTGGATAGAGTGTCAGCCTGCAGACTGAAAGGTCCCAGGTTTGATTCTGATCCAGGGCACGTACCTTGGTTGTAGGCACATCCCCAGTGAGGGGCGTGCAGGAGGCAGCTGATGTCTCTCTCATCGGTAAGACTACTGGTGTGTGCATTGTGTTCAGATGGGCGCCCGACTTGAATGACCACTGCACAGGAGAATACGTGTTAAATGCATGACCTGTGGGTCACGACAGGAGCTGCCGTGGGGCCTAGAACCCTGGAAGACACACATGTTCACCTTACGATTCACGAACAGCAGCAAAATGACAGCTGTAGTAAAGGGTCGCGGCATCAGGAAGGTCGAGAACCGTTGTGCATGTGATGTCTACACGCATTTTCCGAGTACCATGTCTCTAACTCGCTAGCCCTCTCCCTTTCTCTCTGTAAAAAATTAATGAAGTATATTTTTTTAAAAAAAGAAGAAAGGTTGAGAACCGCTGCGTTAAGAGAACCACCACTCCACCGGCTACAAAGCAATCGGCTGGCAAGGCCCCGTGCCAGCGAGCATGGGGAGCAGCTAGGACCTCTTACCTAGTGAGACGCATAATGTGTGAAAACTGGGGGGACGTTTCTCCCCCTGTAAAACCTGTACTGAGCCCCAGGGCCCGGCACTTCTACCCTCAGATATTACCCGAGAGACAGGGCACTGCCCACAAAAACCGGGTCGCTCTGTTGGGAGTCACTACAGCTGGCAGCCTCCCCGAACGGCTGGCAGCGGCAAACCCCCACGGGAGGAGGAAATGGCAGTGAAATCCTCGCCAGGCCACAACCTCTGGAGGAACCTCGGAAAATCAGAGGTAAGAGCAGCCCAATGCCAAAGACGGAACGACTCTGTATGACGTTCTAGAACAGGGAAGATTAGATTGTGATGACGGAAATCGGGGCAGCCGTTATTGGAGCTGGTGGAGCGGTGGGTACTGTCGCGAAAGGGGCAAGACCAAAGCTTCTAGAGCAGCTGTTCTCAACCTTCCAAACGCCGCGACCCTTTAATACAGCTCCCCATGTGGTGGTGACCCCCAACCATGAAATTATTTCTGTTGCTACTTCCTAACAGTAATTTTGCTGCTGTTGTGAATCGTAATGTAAATACCTGTGTTTTCTGATGGTCTTAGGCGACCCCTGTGGTGGGGTCGATTGACCTTCCCAAAGGGGTTGCGACCCACAGGTTGAGAACTGCTGTGCTAGAGGAATAGAAACACTAATATTTTCTTTTTTAATGATTTTTTTTACAAAGAGGAAAGGAGAGGGGCAGAGAGCTAGAAACACCGATGAGAGAAACATGGATCAGCTGCCTCCTGCACGCCCTACCTGGGGATGTGCCAGCCACCAAGGTACGTGCCCTTGACCAGAATCAAACCTAGGACTTTCCAGTCCATAGGCCGACGCTCTATCCACTGAACCACACTGGTTTGGGCAGAAACACTCTCATCTCAATTACATGGGTGCAGACAAACCTTAAAACCCACTGAAGCGCCCTGAGGAGCTGCCCATTTTATCGGATGTTAAAAAACAACAACAACAACAAAAAAAAAAAAACACACCAGCTCTGGGTTCCCGGTTCCCAGAGGCAGGGCCTGGACCTCCAGGAAGGTCAGCTCACTGCAGGGACGCGGAACAGGATGGAGGCCAGAGAGGCAGAGCCCGGGGCCAGGTACCCCAGAAGGCCGCTGTAAGCACGCAGCCGCCCTCTGTGCACCCCTCAGGTTCCGCAGCGCGTGTGCTCGCTCAGTGTTAGTGAGAAACACAGCTGTTCCCCAAACCTCTCCAGCCACCCCAACACCCGTACCTGGGGCTCCAAGCAGCTCCGCAGCACAGTGGGCCGGGTGGCAGCTTGCTCTGCCGATGGGGGGGCCGGTGTGTCTCCGGGAGGGTGCCGGCCGGGGAGCTCCTGCCCCTGCACATCTGGGGACCCCAGCCTCAGCCAGGCGAGCAGGAGAGGCACCGCCACCGGCCGGTGACTCAGTACCAGTGTTTCCTCCTCCGAGGCCTCCACCGAAGGGCCACTGGTGAGTGCCGGTCCCGCTCCAAAAAGGTCCCCTTGTTCCACGCGGACCAGCACACGCAGCGCTGGGGACTCAATTCTGCAAAGCACTCGGGGCTGGGCCGGGCCCACAGGCTGGTCCCGTGTCAGCTGCGGAGAGAGAAGGAGCGAGGAGCTGAGGTGTTAGGCCCTGGGGACTGTGGGAGCCGCAAACCCAGGTCCGCCCAGCCCAGCCCTGCCACTCTGCCCACCTGCTTCCCGGAGGGCCCAGCCCGAGGAGACGTGATGTCATCGGCTGTTATCACACTGGGGCGCGGGGAGACGGAGAAACCAGGCCTCGCGGAGCTGGGGGTCAAAACAACCTCCGGCCTGTGGGCTCGGGTCCCCGAGGCGCAGGAAGAGAGCCGCCTTGTCACCTGCACTGGGACTGTAGCAGCCGAGAGGACCCCTGGCGCGTTCCTTCCCGGGGACTGCCTGTAAAAAGAGAAACGTTTGATGTCTTAAAAGGCCTTGTGGCCATGGAGGAATAACGTATCTAACGGCTCTAAGTGAAAGGGAAAGTTCCCTTCATCTGGAGGAACATAAAAGGAAGCCAAACATTATATTATAGATCGTCCACCTGTTGAAATAATGTCCTTTTTCTTTGTTGGTGGCTTAATTTTTTAAAAAATATATTTTGATTTTTTACAGAGAAGAGAGAGTTGGAAACATTGATGAGAGACATTGATCAGCTGCCTCCTGCACTCCCCCCACTGGGGATGTGTCCACAACCAAGGCACGTGCCCCTGACCGGAATCGAACCTGGGACCCTTCAGTCTGCTCTATCCACTGAGCCAAACAGGCCTCAGCCTGTGGCTTAATTTTAAAAATTGCAGCGAATTCTATTTCTGCCAAGGGCAGACGTTAGCTCCCCCTTTTATGTATGCGAGGCCTGGGTTAGTTTTTGTCCTTAGGAGGGAACCCGTGAAATGCAGGCAGAGAGTGAGACATTCAGTAATACCACTGATTCCTAACGAACGCCTCTGCTCCCTGCCCTCTTGGATCTTTCTAGGCATGGCTCCAGGCACGGCTGCGGCTGAGGAAGGAGCACGGTTAGACCGGAGGCTGTTCTAATGGAGAGAAGGTATTTGGTGGGGGACGGGGGGAGGAAGGGGGGGTGTTCTATAAGCTCTCCATGAATTGATCAACTACATGCGCACGGGTGTCTGATGTGTGCATACCTCTGGGCTGAACTGCAGCGTCCGAGGGCACACGCGGCCTGCACTGTAGCAGATGATGAGAGGTGGTTTTTGCCAGCGACACCGATTTACATTCCCGCCAGTAACGCCGCGGAGTTTTGATTGCTCACACCCTTGCTTGTACTGGATGCTGCCAGTCATTTTCGTGTTAACGGTGCCGCTAGGCATGTGCTGGTATCTGGGTGTGGTTTGAATTGGCATTCTCCCTGATGACTAAAGAAGGTTGAATTTTTTTTTTTTTCCATTTGCTTTTGGATCTCGAGTATCCTTGGTGGGAAATTCTTAAAATCCTTCTTTTCTTTTACGTTGTCTTTTTTCTTACCGATTTGTAGGCCTTTTATATTCTGGTGGTGAGAGTCCTATTCAGATGCACGTGTTGTTTTTATATGCTGCGGTTTGCCTTTTGGATGCACGGCTGGTCTCTGGAGAAGAGCTTGCTTTAAATGTGGGCATCCCTCTTGATTTTCTCCTCCTCTTGGATCTCGGCTCTCTTTCCTGCTTTGTAGCTCTCCAGTGCTTTAATTTCCTGCGCCCACTACCTTTACACCGATGTAAAGAACCGTTTCTGCCGCTTTTCTAGGTGTTTCCAATGGATGGACTGGGCAGAACCCCCTCTGGCGATTAGCTTCTGTGCTTCTTTCTCTTGACTTCACATTCGAGGCGTTTTAAATGTCTTGCCCTAGCTGGTTTGGCACTGTGGATAGAGTGATGGCCTGTGAACTGAAAGGGTCCCAGGTTCAATCCTGGTCAAGGGCACATGCCCAGGTTGTGGGCTCGATCCCCAGTAGAGGGCGTGCAGGAGGCAAACAATCAATGATTCTCTCTCATCACTGATATTTTGATCTCCCTTCTGCTCTGAAATCAATAAAAATGTTTTAAAAATATAAATTGATTTTTGTCTTGTGGTAGGTGAGCATTTATAACTACCTTGCACCTGGGCTTCATCTTCTCCTATCCTCCAAAGAGTTATTTTCGCCGAAACTGGTTTGGCTCAGTGGATAGAGCGTCAGACCTGTGGACTGAAAGGTCCCAGGTTTGATTCTGGTCAAGGGCATGTACCTTGGTTTCGGGCACATCCCCAGTAGGGAGTGTGCAGGAGGCAGCTGATCGATGTTTCTAACTCTGTCCCTCTCCCTTCCTCTCTGTAAAAAATAAAAACTTAAAAATATATATATATATATTATTTCATAATTTCAAATGTTCAACAACATTTACTTTACATTCTACCTGGACTGTCTGGAATACTAGTCCCTGGGGGTTCAAAGGGTTAAGAAATGGTCAAAGTTGGTTGTATTTTGGGGGTGAGGAGCAGGATTCTCTCTGAAGTTGACAGCAGCCCCAAACAACAGTCTAGATTTCCCAGAATCATCCCCATTTCAAACACAGCCAGCGGTGGCTCCTCCTATTTAGGAGTGACGATGAAGGACCAGGCTCTGTGGGATTTACCATCTCACCAACATGGAATTGTCATTGAGTGGAATTCAGGAGCAGTTGCTTAGCAAGTAGCATCTCCATGCAGCTCTGCTACCCTTCCCTGTTGCCGTGTATGCAGTGACTCTGAGGTGAGTCTTGAAAAGTGGCCTCAGAAAGAAACACAACCGCTGGGGAGGGGACACAAAGGGAGGGTCTTTCCTTGAGGGGTTTTGGGGGGCCAGCTAGGCCCCCGCTCTCAAAGGAGGCGGGAAGGGGTGCTGGTTTTAAAAGGACAGTTAGTGTGCTAAGCGTTTGCACAGAAGGAAGAGAGGCCTTTGGGTTGGAGGCACCCGGGAGGCTTGATGTGTTGGGTTTGGAAGAGCAGGCAGGATGGATGTGCAGAGATGGGAGAACATTCCAGAAGGAAGGGTAGAACCATAGAACAGGGGGTGCGTGTGCTGTGATGATGAACAGAGCTCATGGACAAAGTCATGGTTCAAATGTAAGAACAGCCGGTGCATGGCAAGCTCAGTTTCCTGGGTCAGAAAACAGAGAAACCAGGAAGAGAACAGCGAGTCCGTGTGTATGTCTGTGTTTGTGTGTGTTGAGGGGTTAGGATTCGGGGCGCACAGTGAGGACAAGGGAGCGGCGTTCTGGATGGCCTCTGTGTGTTCCTCAAAGAGCGGCAGCCGACCTGGGGCCCTGCTGGACTAGGAAGCCATGGGTCATGTTGGTGACCCTTCCTTGCTTTCGATTTGTCTTAATACTTTCAGAAAAACATCTCTATCTTAACACAACCATGAAAAATTAAACTTGTCTGATAAAAAAACAACTTCAAAGACATTCTGCCTCCATCTAAAAGGCCCTCTTGTTTTGGCCACTGGGGCAACGAAGGTCAAAATATGAGAAGCCAGCACCTCCTTGGCCCCTATAATATCCTGGCAACTCTACGAGGTAGACCCGCTCGTGCTACAGGTGAGAAACCGGGGCCCCTCAAGGGCGTGCACCATGCTCAAGGTCACAGGGCAAATGGGCAGCAGCAGCAGCAGCAGGAGCTGTGACCAAAGGCCGAGTTCCTTCTGCAAGAGCCTGAATGGCTGACACATTATACGGTGTACAGTGGTACCTCGAGATACGAGTGCCCTAACATACGAGATTTTTGAGATACGAGCCGTCGAGCGAGCGATTTTTGCTTTGAAATACGAGCCACATTTGAGATGGGAGTAATCACACGGATCGGCCGGCTGCACACGACCCACCAGTTTACCGAGACTCGAGCGTCTCAGTTTCCCACGCCTCAAGGTTACAGAACGAATTAAACTTGTATCTCGAGGTACCACTATATCTGGCTTAGACAGGACGGCGCTAAAGCACGGAATGCAGGTTACCTGCCACCAGGACGTTCCTGGCCCACGTTCTGCCTGGAGGAGCGCAGGTGAAGAGCATGGTGGCCACGAGACGGCTCGTTCTCCTCCTCCCGGCTTCTCTGGGGCCATCCTCCTCCCAGAGACGGAGCGTGACCTTGACCCAGCAGGGGCACCGTGCCCACGGGGCAAGCAGGAAACGCACCTCTGTTTCCATTTCTCTTCTGTGTGGTGTCGTCCCGCAGAGCGGAGGGCTCCAAACGCGTGGCGGGCCCCTCCTGGAGCTGACTGCTGGAGGGAGAGTGTCTCTCAGCTGTCACGTCCCTCAAGGTGTCCTTCCACGACTGGAAAACACTGGTAGTGGACGCAAGAGGAGAGAACGGTGTCACTGAGGCGGACAGGAAGTCGGTGGAGAGGGGGGTCCTGGGGGGCAGCTGCGATCGGCTGGATCTCTTCCTTCCCATCTGCAGTCCGTGTCGCTATGAACATCTAGAGGTTTATGGTTGTTGTTTTTTGTGAGTCGGGAAAAGGAGCTTCATGGAGACTCAGTGCAAATTCAAGGGAAGGCGTTCTCTGCGAGGTCCCCCGAAGGTCCCCGCTCCTCAGGCTAGGAGACAGTTGCGATCGTCTGCAGAGGAATATCCCCATCTTTCTTCTTCTCCTTCTTCTTCTTCTCCTCCTTCTCCTCCTTCAGGATCTGCTGGGAGAGCTTGTGCAGAAACCAGCCCACGTCCTGCAGGTCCTCGGGCCACCTCAGGTAGCGCTGCGTCTGCACGAAGGCCCGGATGCACTCGTGCCTCATGAGCTGGTAGGGCGACAGGGACCCCACCACCACCACGATGAGCGCGCCGCGGAGGTCGGCCCGGCCCCGGCTCTGCGCGCAGCCGAACGCCTCCAGGCACCAGCCGTCGCGCAGGAAGTGCCGGCTCACCACGCAGACCACCTTGCGGCTGCTCCACACGGCGTCGTGGATGTTGGCCAGGACGTCCTCGCCCGGCAGGAAGTCCCTCTCCTCGAAGCACAGGCGCAGCGGGTTGCGGGCGCCGTACTGGGCGTCGAGGGGCGCCAGCAGGGCGGCCTGCACCCACTCGAAGTCCTTGCCGCTGAAGCACAGGTAGGCGTCGTACTTGTAGGCGTCCGGCTCCCGGGCCCGGCGCGGGGCCTCCTCCAGGCGCCTCCGGACCGTCTGGTAGCAGAGGAAGCAAGAGCCCCGGAACTTGGCCACCAGCAGGACGGCCGCGAGGAACAGCGCCACGGCGACGGCGGACGAGACGAACAGGGCGAACCTGAGGGCCGCCAGCCGCTCCTCTTCGTCGCAGCCCTCGGTGCTCAGGGAGGAGAGGGCCGCCCCCAGCAGGGCGGGCGGGTACGAGCAGGCCAGGTCGGCCGGAGCCCCGGCGACGACGGTGACGTTGGTGCGGTTGAGCCACGTGACGAAGGGGCCCAGCTCACACTCGCAGATGAACTCGTTGTGGGTGACGTCCAGGACCCGCAGGGAGGCGAACAGCCCGGGGTCCGGGGAGAGGAGCCGGTTGCGGGACACGTCCAGCGCCTCCAGGCCCGGCGGGAGGTCGCCGGGGGACAGGGCCGTCAGCCTGTTGCCCTGGAGGCTGAGCACCCGCAGGGCGACCAGACGGCCCAGCAGGCCGGGCGGGAGGAAGCTCAGGTAGTTGTTGTTGAGGAAGAGGCGCTGGAGGCGGGGCAGCCCCCCGAAGACGTCCCAGCAGGACCCCGTCTCCCAGGCCAGCTGCAGCATGTTCTGGCCCAGGAAGAGCTGCTCCAGGCTGCGGCTCTCGGGGGGGCCGCCGCCGCCGCCGCCGGGAGGGGACGCGCACAGGGAGAGGCGGTTCTGGTCCAGGATGAGAACCTGGAGGCCGGGGATCTGGAGCAGGAAGTAGAGCGCCTCCAGCCGCTCCAGCCGGTTCTCCGACAGCTGGACAAAGTCGGCCGCGAACGGGGCGCCGGGCAGCGTGACCAGCTTGTTGCCGCCGAGGAAGAGGGTGGGGATGCTGGGGATGGAGCGGATGGTTTTCAGCGCGTTATCGCGCAGGTCCAGGGTCTGCAGCGCGGGCAGGGACCGGAACGTCTCGTCCTGGACGATCCCGATGTGGTTCTTCTGCAGGTCCAGGTAGGCGAGGCTGGGGAGCCCCCGGAAGCTGGGGTTGTACAGCTCCCCCAGCAGGTTGCAGGACAGGTTGAGAACCCGCAGGCTGTCCAGCCCGTAGAAGGCCTCGCGCCCGATGGCGTTGATCTTGTTGTGCGCGGCGTCCAGGACCTGCAGCTCCCCGAGCGCCTCGAAGAGCCGGGGGCCCAGCGCGAAGATGGAGCCGTGCGAGAGGTCCAGGCGCCGCAGGGAGCTGCGGGCCAGGCCGGCCAAGGTGTGCCGGTCGGGATCCTTGATGTTCTGGAAGCCGAACCCGGGGCCCATGTTGTGCCAGGCCAGCGCCAGCGCAGAGACGCGGGTGCCGTTGATGGCGCCGGTGAAGTTCCGGATGAGGTCCACCGTCCAGCCGTTCTGAGACACGTCCAGGGTGTCGAGGACCATGTCGCGGAAGGGGTTCTGGCACTGGGCCCAGTCCACCGAGACGCGGGAGTACAGGTTGGTGGCGGCCAGCCCCAGAAAGGACAGCTCCTTCCCTTGGAGGGGCCGCAGGTCAGGCTCGCACACCGTGGGGATGTCGTTGAGGGAGAAGTCGATGGACTTCAAGGAGCGCAGTTCCCGGAAGGAAGGGTGAAGGGCCAGGCGGTGGATCTGGTTCTTGGACAGGTCCAGGCGGCGCAGAGACGGCAGGTTCCGGAAGTAGCCGTCGCTGACCACGGCGTCGGAAAGGCCGCAGTAGAAGAGCCGCAGCTCGGACAGCAGGGGCAGCCCCTGGAAGGCGTCCGGGTGCAGGAAGCCGATGGTGCTCCGGCCCAAGTCCAAGACCCGGAGGCGGGGCAGGTTCCTGAAGGCCTCGCGGCCCACGGTGAAGGCGGTAAGCTGGCTGCCCAGCTCCAGCAGCTCCAGCCGCCCCAGGAAGGGGAAGGACGCGGCGGTGACGGCCCGGATGTGGTTGAAGCTGAGCAGGAGGCGCTCCGTGGTGCCGGGGACCGGGGGGACCTGGGTGAGGTTGCAGAAACGATACAGGGCGATGCGGCCGTCGGAGGAGCAGGAAGGAGGCAGGCCCAGCACGGGGAGGGCCAGGAGCCCCACTCCTAGGAGAAGGTCCAGGTGACTTCCCATGATCCTGTGCAGAAGGTCCAGGTGACTTCCCATGATCCTTTGCAGAAGAAGGGAGAATGAAAACTGAGCTCTCTTGCCAAGGCTCAGTGGATAGAGCATCGGCCTGCGGACTGAAGGGTCCCAGGTTCAATTCCAATCAAGGCCATGTACCTTGGATGCAGGCACATCCCCAATGTGGGGTGTGCAGGAGGCAGCTGATGGATGTTTCTCTTTCATCGATGTTTCTCTCTATCCCTCTCCCTTCCTCTCTGTAAAATATCAATAAAATATTTAAAACAAAAAAGAAAACTTAGCTCTCTCAGCTCAAGGTGTTGCACGGGGGTCTTTAGAACCTGGGCTCTAAGGTCCAGTGCCTGCTGCTCTCTGACCCTTTGACCCTCCGGCTCCGGGGACTGGGCTGTCGGTGGTGTTCTCCGGGGCAGAGAGCACTGTTCTCACCGTCTTCCTATCGCTTGTTTTGCGTTTCCCACACCCCGTGGCGCCTGCCCGGCCTAGAGGTCATGGACCCCCGCGAGCGGCTGATGATACAGCTCTGATTCCTTGCCTTCCCATCCAGCTGTGTACCCCATGTCCGGGGGTTCACTGGCCTCCGGGGTTCACTGACCTCCTGGAGCCCGCTCCTTCCGGCCTCATGTCGATGGCCGCTTAGCTGACAGATGACCGCCGCCGTGCTTTATATTCTGCCTCGGGGCGTGGAACACTCTCAGCGTAGGCTCTGCACTCCGCGTGCCAGCGTTTGCTGACCTCTGTTCTAGGAGGGAAGAGAAGGGAAACGTTGATTTCCCAAAGGAGGGTTTTAAGTGACTGATAAACACGTGCTGATCCTATTTGTGGGAAAGGAACTAATGCCCACTTCCACAGTGTCTATACTTGCTGTACACTGAGTTGGTGGCCGTTTGCAGCTGCTGTTTGATCTGAGCCTCAGAATGGATCCTCATCTCAGGGAACCAGCCAGAAAAAATCCCCACAGAGCCCTGGGAGCGAGCAGGCCGGCTCAGGACAAGAGAGTTATGCGTGCTGGTTTCACTCTCTCTTTACCTTACATATAGGTGACTCAGCGTGGGCCCCCAAATGCAGACATTCACCTCGGAGGCCAGACCTTGAACTGGTGGTGACAAGAAGTGAAAGCCCGATCCACGGAGCCAAACCGGCCAGGGCCCTAAACCATGTGTGTACACGGTGACGAGAAGCAGCACGAACAATTAAGGATGCAGTTCGTTCTGCCATCAGGTGACATGTGGGTCCCTTCCTCAATCATAGCCACGAGAGGCAAACTTACCTAAGTCCCCAGGCTCTCGGGGGGGAGGAAGGGGCTAGGGACACCCCTCAAAAGAGTCACCAGTGGCCCACAAAGCAGGCTGGTAACAGCGGCAGCACCTGTTCTACGTGCCCCATGGTGAAAAGTAATAAACAATCACCAACACATCACAAGTGGCCAGTGCGGGCGAGGATGCGGAGAAAAAGGCACCCTCGTGCACTGCTGGTGGGAACGCAGATGGTGCAGCCACTGTGAAGGACAGTGCGGAGTTTCCTCAACAAACTGAAAATGGAACTCCCATTTGACCCAGTGATCCCACTCGTAGGAATATATCCAAGAAACTAGAAAAACCAATCAGAAAGTACATATGTACCCCTATGCTCATAGCTTAGATTTGAAAACAGCCTAGGTGCCCATCAGCAGATGAGTGGATTAAAAAACGGGTACATCTATACAATGGAATATTATGCTGCTGTAAAAAAAAAAAAGTAACTTTTAAAATTTGCAACAGCATGGATGGACCTGGAGAGCATTATGCTGAGCAAAATAAGCCAGTCAGAGAAAGGTAAATATTATGTGATCTCACTCATCTGTGGCTTACAATGATCAACATAAACTGATGAACGAAAACAGATCCAGAGACAGAACCACCGAATGGACTGTCAAACTTCAGAGGGAAGGTAGGAGAGGCGAAAGGGTCGGAGGGGAGACTTGTCCTGGGGTGTGGGAGTGGCCGGGGAGGGGTCGATGGGGGGAAAAGGAAACACGTGTAGTACTTAAAACCAGCAGTGGCCAACACATCCGGAAAGGCTGGCGACCGCTGCTTTAGACAATTTTTTTAACAAGGACAGAAGCACCGCAGAAAACATCCCTTTACCTTGAACATCCCTGCAGGCTGCTGCAAAGTGGGCATGAGGGTGCAGCGTGGAGGGAGGGGGTGCTGGTATCAGACAGAAAGCTGGACTTAACGCCACTGAACTAGACATGTAACATGGTGCCTTTTACCCAGGCCGGCGTGGCTCAGTGGCTGAGTGTCAACCCAGGAACCAGGAGGTCACGGTTCCATTCCCGGTCAGGGCACGTGCCTGGGTTGTGAGCTCGGTCCCAAATGTGGGGCGTGCAGGAGGCAGCCGATCCATGATTCTCTCTCACCATGGCTGTTTCTGTCTCCCTCTCCTTTCCTCTCTCACCATGGCTGTTTCTGTCTCCCTCTCTTTTCCTCTAAAACTACACTGAGCAGCCGTCCATGCTCCCGCCCCAACTGCTCATTGAGAGAACGGGCCCAGAGGGAGGAGGTGGCCTCTCTGACATGGAAGCGGAATTCTCTTCGAGCTCCTCCCAGCACCGGGCAGAGCCGGTTCCCTGTCCGGACTTCATCGCCTGGATGGCGTCGCCACGCGTGGAGCTTGGGTGAGTTGTGCACCAAGGTCATGCATGGAGGTCAAGAGCTGCTCTCGGTCCTAGCTGGTGTGGCTCAGTGGATAGAGCGTCAGCTTACGGACTGAAGGGTCCCCGGTGTGATTCCGGCCAAGTGCCGGGGATTCTGGGCTCAGTCCCCCAGGGTGGGGTGTGCAAGAGGCAGCCGACCAATGATTCTCTCTCATCTTGGATGTTTATTTTTTTAATTGATTGGCTGCCCAGGAAACGGGCACCACGGTGAGCCTGCCAGTTCCTCTGGCCGGAGCCAGGGCCGCTCCGGTGCTAATTCGATGCTTGGTCCTTCACAACCAATACCGGTCCTGGCTCCTCTGAGGACCTGGCCTTGGGAGCTGTGGAGGGACCGCGGCTTCTGGGGGGGGCGGCCACCAACGTCAGCCCCACCCGCCGTCCTGGCTGTGCCCGCAGCCCGGCCCTGGGCGCCAGGAAGCGCTTGCTTCCTCAGAGCCGGGCCTCCCTCCTATTGCTCTGCGCAGGCTGGTCCCTGGGCTCCATCGCTCTATTGTCTCCTCTGCTCTCCGATGCCAGCCGACCGGCCAGGCCCAGCTCCTCCCTGGAATGTTCTCATGCTGCAGGCACACGAGTCTCTCCCTGATACTCCGTTCACAGCCCCAGGAGAACACTGTCACTAGATCAGGCCTCGCCCCCTGCCCCACACGGTAAATGTCTTAAAAACCAGGGCCCCGAAGCCCTTATTTAAGCACCACCCACTCCTGTTTTCCCCAGTAATAGTTTTTGTTATCATTTTGCTTCTCTTTTAAATGTTATTGGCTTCAGAGAGGGAAAGAGAAACATCCATGATGAGAGAGAATCATGGATTGGCTGCCTCCTGCATGCCCCACCCTGGGGACTGAGCCTGCCACCCAGCCCTGGGCCCTGACCGGGAATCAAACCCTGACCCTCCTGGCTCCCTGGTTGAAGTTCAACCACCGAGCCACGCTGGCCGGGTATTTAGATGTCATTTTTCACTACAGCTGACAGATATTCGTTCAAGTGTGCAATCTGGTGACTCAAAGTTTACTGACCTTCCCCCCTGGTCACCACCATCGGCCTCGTGGCCATCTGTCACCGCGCACAGTTATGATCACTTTATTGACCAGATTCTTTGAGCTGCACGGACATCCCATGACCGACTTCATAATGAGAAGTCACGCTTTTTCCCCCACTAACACCATGAAGATGGGTTTTCGTCAGGGGCACGTACCTCCTGGTCCTCGCACAAGGCGCTGCGTGCGGATGGGGTCTCCTCCCTCCTCGGTCCCCGGTGGCTGAAGGTCTCCCGTTCCCGAGAAGGTAGCACTCCATCCAGGGACGAGGGTGGCCGGTGTTTTTCCCCGAACCCGGAAACGGGCTTTGGCCTAAGGAGAAACAGGAAGTCCAATTAAGAGGATAAAACAGAAAGCGGCACAGCGGTGTTTTCCTCTGCCACACGGCAGTGTTCTCTGCAGGAGGATGTAAAACCTCAGGCGTGTCTCTTACCGAGCAGAATTTTCCTGGGCAAAGATCCAGGCCATTTTGTCATGGGGCACCTCCGAGCTGAGGGGATGCCAGGCCCAGCTCTGCTTCAGAAGGTGGGCACCGAAGCCAGCGGGTCCGAAGCGGGGGGCAGGTAACCCCAGCGAGGGAGGCCCTACACTGTCCCAGTGCCCCCCATTTCTGTCACATCACCGTGGTGCCACTGAAGAAGTGTGGAATCCATCCACCTGCAAACGCAGTGGTCGCTTTTGATCTTTCAGAAACATCGGAGCCACCGCCAGCCCAATCCATAGCCTCAGAGTCCAAGGGACCCGGCGGGGAGAGCTGGATCGTGCATCTCAAAGGAGCCTCCCGGTGGCACTGATGCCACTGTTCCCACAGTTTGAGGGTAAGAGCTTAGGGACCCGATCTTTGCAGGCCCTGCTCGCTGTGCGGGCTGCCTGACCAAGATGCGGAATGCGGGGTGATCACTTCTGAGAAGCCGGCCTTTATCAAGACAGTCACCCCCCAATTCTTCTCAGCCCCGAAGGGTAAAAAACCAGCTCGTGGGTGCGTTTTCTCTCGTTCCAGGACAGGTGCTTCTCCTGAAGACCAACAGGGGGTGCGCCAAAGGTGGGGCCTGAGGGGAGGAGCCCACAGGAAGCTTGGGGGCATGGAGGTCAGGAGCTGCTCTGTCCTAGCTGGTGTGCCGCAGTGGATAGAGCACCAGCTTACAGACTGAAAGGTCCCCAGTTTGATTCCGGTCAAGGGCACATGCCTGGGATTCTGGGCCCCTAGTGTGGGGTGTGCAGGAGGCAGCCGGCCAATGATTCTCTCTCATCTTTGATGTTTATTTTTTTATATATATTTTTATTGATTTCAGAGAGGAAGGGAGAGAAGCATCAATGATGAGAGAATCCTGGATTGGCTGCCTCCTGCACACCCCCTTACTGGGGATCAACCCCACAACCTGGGCATGTGCCCTCGACCAGAATTGAACCAGGGACATTTTATCCACTGAGCCAAACCAGCTAGGGCGAGGTTTCTATCTCTTTCTCCCTCTCCCTTCCTCTCTAAAATCAATAAAAACATTAAAAGAAAAAAAAAAGCTGCTCTCAGCAGGATTTGTCTTGCGGGCACTCCTGGCAGCCTGCCCACTCCTCGGCAGCCCCGGGAGAGAGCATCATCGCTGAATTTCACACCAGGGCAGCCGCAGCTCTGCATCCTGGGCACAAGCCTCAGGCTGTAGCCACCGCACCCCGTGCCCCCTCGGGTCTCTGTTTCGCACTGTGCACCATGTGGACATTTTTAAAGGATCAAAGTGACAACCGAGTGTGTAGCTGGCTTCAGGCTCCAGCTGCCCCAGGTAACAGACGTGTGACCTAGAGCGAGTGCCCGTCTGCTCACCTGAACAACAGCTACCACAGCAGTTCTTACTGCCCTGGGAAGTGTCACCATGGGCTTTGGAGGACACTGTGCCTGAACCAGACACTCAGTCACTGAGTGGCCAAATCACTGTGATCTCTGAACGCATCATAATCTGACCACTCTGTGTGTGTGTGTGTGTGTGTGTGTGTGTGTGTGTGTGTGTGTGTAGTTGAGGCCTGGTGCATGAATTCATGCATGGGTGGAGTCTGGCCAGCCTGGCCAGAGGGAGGGGACATGGGCAGCTGGCCGAACTCCTGGTCGAGGGGGAAATTTGCATATTAACCTTTTATTCTATAGAATAGACACTGAGAGGCCAGATTATTCTGTGTTCAGAGATCATCATCATCTGGCCACTCAGAGTAAGCCTCCGCTATGTCTTGCTCGCTTAACACATTGCAGACCAGTGTTGTATGGCTGGCTTTACACAGTGGCCAGATAAGTTTGTATTGAATGAGGACAAAAAAAAAAATTTTTTTTACACAAATATTAAAGGCACTCTTTAAAATTAAATACCCATGTTCTTACAAGCTAATATCTTTTTAAAGGAATCCTCGTGATTGGCCACAGAAAACACGAGAATTCTCAAAATCTGTCTGCAATGTGTTAAGTACACAGATATCCCCTAGGCCAGTGGTTCTCAACCTTCCTAAGGCCACGACCCTTGCATACAGTTCCTCATGTGGTGGTGACCCCCAACCATGAAATGTTGCTACTGTGATGCATCGTGATGTAAATATCTGCATTTTCCGATGGTCTTAGGTGACCCCTGTGAAAGGGTCATTCAACCGCCAAAGGGGTCTCCACCCACAGGTTGAGAACCGCTGCTCTAGGCCCATGGTCGGCAAACTGTGGCTCTCTAGCCCCTTGAGTTTTTAGCAAAGGCCAGCTTAGGATTACCCTGATTAAGTTCATAACAATGTACCTACCTATAGAGTTTAAGTTTAAACAATGTGGCTCTCCAAAGACATTTCAGTCGCTGTCCTGTTGACATTTGGCTCTGTGGACTAATGAGTTTGCCGACCACGGCTCTGGACAATGGCACCTCAACCGGAATGTGTTCCTTCTAGAAACCACTGAAGGGGAACCGCGAGGCGTGGACATGGACTTGCTCGGCTCACGGCGGGGAGCTGGTGCTCCTCTGGCCCGCACCCCTGGGAAATCCTCTGCCAGCCACCCCGAGGGTCTCCAGCACCTGCAGGAGGGGGTCCCCCAGAACCACAGCACCAACAACAGCAGCCAGAGGCGTTGATGGTCTAAAGCACCCGAGGCAAAGGAAGCATTCCATCCGGCGGGGACTGAACACACACAGCTAGCATGCCGCCTGGGCAATCCTCGGGACCCGGCCGGCGTGGCACAGTGGTTAGTGACGACCTATAAACCAGAAGGTCACGGTTCGATTCCCGTCAGGGCACATGCTCGATCCCAGTGGGGGGGCGTGCAGTGAACAGCCAATTAATGATTCTGTCTCATCGCTGATGTTTCTCTCTCTCCCCATCTCTGCGCCTCTTTGACATCAATAAAAATATATTTGAAAAAAAAAAAATCCTTGCTGAGAAATAGCTCGCCAAGGAATCGCACATCTCGACCCGTCTTCCGGTTCAGGCCCCGATATTCTCCATTAGAGGATTAACACCCCCGGCTTGGCTAGCCTTCCGGGACGCAATTCGGTGCACGCTGGCTGGCGTGTGGACGGGCAGAGCGAATTGCTAGGGAAGATGGGGAGCTGGGGTCCCAGATTGCACCCCTGAAAGTAAAGACAGGGACAGTCTGCTAAGAGCAGCAGGAATCCCTGGGATTGTGATGCCAAGTGGGGTGGGCGGGAGAAGGGGGGGGGGAGTGGGAAGAAAACCTGATTAAACTGGGATCCGGTAGAGGATGGAAATGGGAGAAGAGATGAGAAAACACTCGAGAACCTTCCCGGCAGGGATCTGCAGTCTGCGAAGGCACCGAGAGGAACCGGGAGGGGGAGGGAGGAGGGGAGGGTACCAGCTCAAGCCGGCTCTGAGGCTGTGGAGACACCCGCAGGTGGGGGTGGAGGAGGAGGGAGGGAGGGAGGCCGGCCAGCAGGAGGGGCCCGGGGTCTCCTGTCTGCCGGGTGCACAGGAGGAAAGAAGACTCCAGTGGCTGCACCCCGGGACCAGTCGCAGGGCCAGGCGGGGCTGGGGACCACACCCCTTCTGGGAGCACTGGGGTGCATATGTGTGTGTGGAGGGGGAACCTGTCCTGGGCAGGCTGCCTGGGGAGGCGGAGCCCCAGGCTGGGTGGGGTGGAGTCAGCCAGAGGCTTGGCTCTGACG
>PVJN01044154.1:0-17452 GCA_004026805.1 Lasiurus borealis | reverse complement strand
ATGGGGAGGGGAAATGGGGGAGAGAGAATGAGGAAGAAAAAAAGGGGAATGGGGGAGAGAAACAGAGAAGGAAGGAAAGAAAGAAGGAGAGATAAAGAGGAAAGAAATGGGGAAGGAAGGAGGGAAGGGAGGAGAAGGGGAGAGGAAGGGAAGGGGAGAGAAAGACAAAGGGAGGCGAAAGAGAGAAAGGAGAGAAAAAGAGGAATGAGCTGGCTCAATCTCGCTTTGATCTGTCAACAGTCTCTGAAGCTGCATCAGGACAAGCCAAAAAAGTCTGGGCTATTGTTAGTTATGACTCGGTTAGTTCTAAGCCTCGCTTATATTTCCATTATAAAGTCATATGCCTCTTTTCTGTAGCCCACAAGGCATGGTTGATCTGGAGAGTTTCAGAACAGTGGGTGTGAGTAGGGCTCTGAAATATGTGTCTGTTGCAACCCTCACTCAGCTTCCTCCCCTGTAACTGTGTGTCCAGGACAAACAACTGCCTTTCAAGTTACCTAGCCCCTAAGAGGCAGCCACAATCAAATGCTGTTTTGTTTCTATGTCTATTCACTTGTTTGTTTTTGTTCCCTAATAAATTCTATTTCTTTTCTGTTCTAACTTGATTCCTATAATGAATTCACATCTAGGCTCCAAACAAGAGTATTCCAACAAAATGATCTTTACTGAAACTAAAATAAAGAGATTCTAGAACCACAGTAACAAGACAAGTTCATTTTCAGGATTATAACTATCTTCTTTATCAGCCCACTTTCCCATCCGTGAAAAGTATTTAAAACATTGTCTTTGTTCCTTCAAGCAAATTTTAAAATATCCTATCTATACCTCTCTATCTGAAATATTCTGACTCCTTGGTCACTACCCATCACCCACTTGCCTTATCAACTTCTAACATGTTCCTTCCTCCTCCCTCCACCACTATCCTCTCCACCCACCTGGATATTTCTCAAACAACCCCAAACCAGCTCCTTCTATTGAGGAGAAGCATAAAAAAATGAAGAGGGAACACTCTTCTAATTCTTGTCAAAACTGTTATTCCACTTCACATAAGTACAGCTTACAAGATGGAATTCATCATTTTATTTTTCCTATAGTTTTCTAAATTGTGCTTTCAAGTTTCTAAGAACCATAATACAGTTGCATGGAACTAAAGTGATTCTCTCATTTTGACAGCAGAAAATAGATCTTAGTTCTTCATTATGAAAGTTCCTTTTTATCTTATCCTCTATTTGATAAATTACCCTCCTAAACCAAAAGATTCAAGTCCAGGAAATAGAAATGTAAGAAGAAAATGACACTGAGAAACTAAAGATTGAGAAGACACTATATATGGCCAATGTTTGACCTAAAGTCACTTTGGATAAAATAAATCTTGGTCCAAAAACTCATATTTAACTTGGAGTTATTGGGACCTATGCCAGAACTGAAGGGAAAACTTACATTATCATTCACTGAAAAGTCAGCAATGGTGTGTGTGGTCTTAGCAAATCCATGAGTCCACAGCCATCTAAGACCTGGGCATTGATGTGGAACTAGAAATAGGGACAAACTCCATTTGGAATATAATACTGAGCAAGAAACAGGACATGTATGGAATGCCTGCTATGTATTTATATTCAGCAGAACATTAACAAGGAATTGAAAGTCATTCAAACAGCCACTGGGACACAGGCAACACAGCATAAGGCCAGAAGCCATGAGAGTTGTCTGCCGGGTGAGGCCAACCATGTGAAAAATAACAGGAAGTGGTGTCTGAGCTCCTTTGTATACCGAAGGAACATGATGACTCAGCATTTCCTGTTGGGCGCCTACCACACCCTCTATTAGGTGGCGCCTATGCTCCTAGCCATCCCCAGGAAGCTGTCTTTCTGTTCACAAATGTCTCAACTATGAAATTAAAAAACAAACAACTTTTTTAGTTACTGTGCCTCATTAAAATTTTATGAATTCATCAATTTTTTGTAAACATCAACAATAATCAAATCATGTAAAATAGCTATCAACCAAATAGAATATAATTATTCAAATGAGTATCATGTAGGCTCTTTTTACTCCGGAGGCACTTACTTTCATTTCACAGAGGCTATCTCCAACCTTCAGAAGCTTTTCATTGTAATAGGCAGCGGGCAGCCGGGGTGCATATTTGGTCCAGATATTAAACAAAGAGATGGCACTGTAAAAATCATAAAATAAAATTATATCATTACAGTAGGAAAGCTCAATTAGTAAGCAATCCTTAAAAACTTATCTGGTACTCTTTCCAATGTGCCTTTTTGTTGATGTCTAATTATTAATAAACTAGAGGCCCGGTGCACAAAATTCATGCATGGGTAGGGTCCCTAGCAGCTGCCAGCTGCCGGCCAGGGCCTTCCTTCATTCTATGCTGCCCTCTGGTGGTCAGTGCACAACATAGCAAGTGATTGAACTCCCAGTCGGTCAAACTCCAGAGAGGATATTTTGCATATTAGGCTTTTATATATACAGATTTTAACTAAGCAGTAATGGGAGCTCCTTATATGCATTTTTATAAAATAGGTATTTTTAGGTTCACAGAAAAATTGAGAAAAGGTATAGAGAGTCCCTATTATACCTCCTGTCCCCACACATGCACAGCCTCCCCCATTATTCACAACCCCCACAAGAGTGGTATAATAATTACAACTGATGAACCTACATTGACACATCATTATCGCCCAGTGTCCAGACCTTACATTAGGGCTTACTCTTGGTGTTGTACGTTCTATGCATTTTAACAAACGTATATTACTATTCACTGCCCTAAAAATCCTCTGTGCTCTGAATATTCATTCCTCTCTACCCTCAACCCCAGGTAACCATTAATCTTTTTATACTCTCCATAGTTTTGCCTTTTTCATACTGTCATATAGTTGAAATCATACAGTTTACAGCCTTTTCAGACTGACTTCTTCCCACTAAGTAATGTGCATTTAAGATTCCCCCATGTTTTTTCATGGCTTGATAGCACATTTCCTTTTAGCACTGAGTAATATTCCATTGTCTGGATGTACCACAGTTTATTTATCCTTTCACTTACTGACAGACATCTTATTTGCTCCCAAGTTTGTCCATTTGAATAAAGCTGCTATAAACATCCAAGTACAGCTATATATGAACATAAGTTTTCAACTCCTTCCAGCAAATACCAAGGAGAACAGTTTACCAGAATACATTTAATTTTGTAAAAAATCACCAAGTGCCTTCCAAAGTGACTGTACTCACCAGCAATGAGAGATCCTGTTGCTCCATATCCTCAACTGTATTTGTTGTTGTCAGTGTTCTACATTTTGGCCATTCTAATAAATGTGTAGTGGTGTATCATTGTTATTTTAATTTGCATCTCCCAGATGATATATAATGTGAAGCGTCTTTCTTTAGGTTTATTTGCCATTTGTATATCCTCTCTGGTATGTTAAGATCTTTGGCCCACTCTTTTAATCATGTTGTTTTTTTCTTACTATTGAGTATTAAAAGTTCTTTGTACTAGTATAGTCTGATAATAGTCCTTTATCAGATATATCTTTTGCAAATTTTTCTCCCAATCTGAGGCTTGGTTTTTATTCTCTCGACAGTGGCTTTCACAAAGCATACATTTTTAATTTTAATGAACTCCAGCTTATGAATTCTTTCTTTCGTGGATCATGCCACTTAGTTAATTTCTGGGAAGAGTACAAGGTCTTTGTCTAGATTAATTTTTTTTTACAGGTGGATATTCAATTGTTCTACTACCATTTGTTTAAGTATCTCTATTCCATTGCCTTTGCTCCTTTCTCAAAGATCAGTTGACTATATTTATGTGTGCCGATGTCTGGGTTCTCTGCTCTGTTCCTTTGATTTATTTGTCCACTTTTAGCAACACTGCACTCAATTAATGTAGCTTTATAGTAAGTCTTGATTAAAGTCAGCGATTGTCAGTCCTCTGACTTTGTTTTCAATATTATGTTAGCTCTTCTGGATCTTTTGCTAATGTGCTTTTTTAAAAAACTTCATTTCACAACAACCTTAAGATGGGTAATATTAATATCCCAAATATACAGTATATGAAACTGAGATTTAGTATATTCATTCTCTTAACTAGTACATATTTAACTGAGCCTTCCAATCCTCTGGAATATAAACTCCTTGAGAGCAAGGACCTCAACTTTATTATTCGTTGTCAAGCTCCTAGAGTAGTGAATATAGTATATGTAGGTACACAATAAATATTTGTTGAAACAACGTATTAGTGGCTGAATGAATAGAAAAAAATGTTATTTGCTTTTACTTTATTCTTTTTTATAAACAGTCTAAGGATTCAAATACCTAGTCAGCCTATTTAGGGTGATGCTTCATTCCACCAAGTAAAACTGAAACAAAGCATACAGTATTCTCAACATAGTTTCTAATCAAAGTTTCAAGGAGTAGCAGGTCATTGCTTATTTTGTTCACTCATTTAGTTAACATTTACTCCTTCCTGCTCTCTCAGACATTATAAATGCCTCTAGGAAAAATCTAAGTTTCCCTTGACAGTTGTCCAATCCTATCATACATTTCCAGATCAGGACGGTGTTATGGATTAATGCTCTTCTAAGAAGAGACTCCAGAGAGCACTTGAGCTTACTCTAGTTCTCTTTCTCTCCTTCCTTCCCTCTCTCCCTGCCTTCCTCTTTCTCTCCCTTTCTACCTCTTCCTTCTCTCTGCACTTCCTCAGAGGAAAGGTTATATGAAGACAAAGTGGGTATCTGTAAGCCAGAAAGAGAACTCTCACCAAAAACTGACCCTTCTAAATCTTGATCTGGGATATCTAGCCTCCAAAACTGTGAGAAAATACAGTTCTGTTTTTTTAAGACAGACAATGTATAGTATTTGTATGGCAGCCCAAAATAACTAATACAGACAGGAATCTAAAGTCAAGGACTGAAGATGGTTCTAGTACTTTGATATACATGTTGGGATATTAATAATACAACCTTAACAGAAATGTCAATTAATTCACTAAGGTAATTAAAGGATATTGATTGAGTGACAAGAGAAGTGGGGGCCAGGATATCCCTGCCTTCGTGGTCTGAGTAATAATATTAGTGACTAAAAAATATACACATGAAACAAGTACTAAATAACAATGCCAAATAAATGGTGTGGCAAATACAGCCCATAGAAGTTTAAAAAGGTAGAAGATTTTTGGGTTTTTGTTTGTTTTACCTTTTTCTGTTTCATTTGATGCTTCATGAAATGCTACAATATTAGAATAAATATAATGAATCCCAAAAAGTCACTATCCTGCTATAATTCTTTTTAAATTTTTATTTTATTTTTTTCATTACCATTTATCCCCTCACTGCCCTTTCACCTCCACTCACCCACCCCGACCTGCCTGCAATCACTTCACTGCTGTGCATGTCCATGAGTCTCTCTTTCTTTTTGGCTCAGTCTCTCCAACCATAAATTATGTAGATGAAAGAGATAATTCTTCCAAACCTTATGGGTGACATAATGATGACTAGGTTTGTTACTCATAAAAGAAAAATACCAGCTTTGTTAATTCAATCAAGGTTATATAATAAAAGAACTTTCTTTTTTTTTTTTAAGTGAACCCTAAGATCGAGTTAAGACTGCTTGTTGGGAATGGCTTATACAATGATTAAACATGGAAAAATATAACACAGACTATATAATATACACCATTTAAGAAAAGAATGTTGATAAAGTTTGGATTGCTGATTGATTATAGCTGCTGCTGGATATTTAGAATTTTCTAAAATAGAAATGATAGCTATATAAACTAAATATCTAAATCTTATGTTTATAAAAAAATTAATAAAAATTTATCAGACTCTAAATCTAATGATATTGTTATCAAAATCGACATTTCAAAGACTATGAATTTTTATGCTTATGGGAGATCTTACAGTTACAAAAGGAAACAAATGTTGATTGTAAAAAATAACCACCTGTTAAATATTTTAGAAAAGCACATCCTACCTTCTATATTCCTAACTGGTCTCCAACTTGTCATTCTTGCTCCATTGGAACAAGATCACCAAAATAATATTTTAAAACAAAATCTCGTGAGGTTAATACCTTGCCAAAAACTATCCAATGATTTCTCATTGCATTCGGAATAAACACAAACTCTATAAATGGCCTCTAAAACCTTCCAGAGCTCTTATCTACTCCTCAAATCTCACCTCATGCCACTGCGCCCACACTCAGCAAGCTATGCTCCATGGGCTTCTGTCCATCCCTCCAAAGTCCCTGACTCTCTCCTGCCAAGATCTCCCCACATGCTTGTTCTGTTTATCCTCTCTCCTGGCCTGTTCAGCTGCCAGCCATCCTTCTGGTCTCAGGGTAATGTCACTGCCCTCACCATTCATTTGAAATGTCCCTGCTGTGTTATTTTTAAGCCTCCGCTCAAACCTCTGTTCTGACCAACTTACTGAAAATGACAACCTCCTGTCTCCCATCCCATAACCCTTCCTCGCTTTCATTTTTCTCCTTAGCCATGTATCACTTTTCTAGGTCACCATAAAATAGACTTGTTTAACATGTTAATTGTCTATTTTCTCCTCTACAGTGTAAGCACCAAGAGGCCGAAGATTTTTGTCTGGTTCACTGCTCTATCCCCAGCACCTCGTACAATGCCTGGCACCTGTAAGTACTCAGTAACTCCTCCCTGCATTGCACTTGTTGTTTCTGTGTTGACTTAATGACTCATTGGAAGCCTATATCCCTCTCTAGACTATAAGTTCCATGAGCACAGATTCCCATATCTATTTTGTTCATTGCTGTACACCTCCTCACGACTAGACTAGGGCAGTACCTGGCACATAATAGACACTCAACTAAAGTTGTTGAATGAAAAAATAAATACCTGGATTGTAGGAGAGGTTAGATTGCTAAGGTCCATTGTCAATCCTTAACATGTGTGACCCTCTAATAGTCTGTTTAAAGATGGGGCAGGTTCTGAACTTATTGATCGATCCAGGTCTACTTTCCCATTTATGACACTAACGATTATTGAAATGCAAGGATAATAGCACTTGAATTCTTTCAATCCATATGAATGTTTACTATGCCCAATCACCAGGGCAGGTGCTGGAAATAGAGCAATGAAAAAGAAACACATCATTCAAAAGTCACAGGGAGCTTACATTCTAATGATGGAGACAGCCCACAACAAAGCAAATAAATAAAAAACATACATTGATGGACAAACCTGAATGAGGTATGAAAGGCCACTCTAAGGGGATAACAACTGAGCTATGACCAAAGGAAGAGAAGGAACCAACTATTTGAAAAGCTAAAGCAAGACTATTTCAGACAAAGGCGGCAGCAAATACTCACTCCCTGGGGTGGGAAACAGTAAGATCTGTTTCCCTGGAGAGCCCTGAGAGACAAGTGAGGAGGAGCTGAGATGAGAGAGGCAGGCAAGGCCAGGTCCTGGAGGTATCAGAAGAAGTCTCAGTTTTATTCTAAAAAGCAAGGGAAGGCAATAGGAAGTCTTTAAATAGGGAAGTGGGTGATTTATTCATTAAGGTCGCCCTGACTGCTATGGGAAGGGTAGTTCTGAGCATCAAGTAGTTGCAGGGAAAGTCCAAGATGGTGGTGGTTTGAACTGGGATGTTGGAGAAGGAAAGATAAAGTGCTAGCTAAGGCGCAAACACGGAAATATTTTAAATACAAATATATATAGCTTAGGTATGTAATGTGCTCTCCTTGGTTGATTCTTTCTTTTTCTTTTATGAATTATTTTCTTTAGTGTAAGAAGGCTTGTGGGGTGGGGCTGATGAGATGCAAGCGGGTAGCAGGCAGATAGTGGTGGCCTCCTCCAGGCATTGCTTCTTCTCTGGGATTTTTTCTGCCACTTCTGTTGGCTTCTAGATTAGATAGGGCAGTTAAATATGCACCTTTGATCATCAAGGAAAGCAATTAGCCTTGCCTAGTCTACTCCTAATGAAACTTGGAACTTTTAAACTGATTTTTAAAAAGAGGAAGGGAGGGAGGAAGGGAGGGAGAGAGGAAAGGGGGAAGGGGGAAAGAGAGAGAGAGAGAGAAAGAGAGAGAGAGAGAGAGAGATATCATGCGAGTGAGTGCACTCCTTGATTCTTGGTTCCCACATTACTTGGCCCATCATTGGGATCTGCCACAGTTGATCGATCATCCCTTCCTCCTTGGAACACTCTCTACCTGGCTTCCAGTTCACCACACACTGACTGATTTTCTCGGACTTCCTTGGCTACTCTTTTAAGTCTCTGCCAGTTTTTTTTATCCTTCCCTCCCCCCATGGTCAATATTCAAGCATCTCAAGGTTCAGTCCTTGGAATCTCCTCTTCTTCATCCACTCCCTCCCTCAACTATTCCATCAACTACCACCATTTAAATCCCATCCGTATGCTGACAAATCTCAAACGTGTATCTTCTTTAACCTGCAGATCCAAATGTTCAAGTACCTGCATAATGGCTCTGCCTGAATGTTGAATTACATCTCAAACTGAATATATCTAAATGCAAAACTCATGATTTCCCTCGTTCCTGCCAGAAACCAGTGCTTCCCACAGTCACAATCTAATTAATCCAGGGACCTTCACGTTTGCCAGTCTTCCTGTTTGGCAAGTCCTTTCTATAGAAATACTCATCACTTGCTACCATATCTGCTCATCTTTCTCAAGGGCCACTTTTCCTGACCTTCCCTGACCATCCTCCCTACCACCCCATTGTAAATCGCAACACTCATCCCATATCCCACCCCTTATCCCCACTACCTGCTCTAATTTTCTCCCCACCACTATCTCCTTGTGAAATAATTTTCTTACAGATGTGCTTAGCAGCCATCTGTAGTCACAAAAATAATGTGTTTCACGGGGGTACAAATTTTTATATATTTTGCTAGCTTGACGTTTTCCTAGTATGGTACCTGATGTATATATAGTAGGTGCTCAATAAATAAAGGCATGAAAGAACAATAAACATAAATTAAATCTATTTCTTCATTTTAAATACACAAGTATTAGTATCAGTTGAAATGATTCCCTGTTCTGGCATTCTTTGCCACACAGGTCTAGATTTATAACTGTTCAGCTTACATCGTATTTTGACTGGGAGAAAAAAAAAAAAAGATACTAATGTAAACCGAAAAGAAACTTAACAGCAGGTAGTTTGCAGTCTTAAGATAATAACATAGTGATAACAAACCCCGCTGAAGGGCAAACAGATGTGCCTAATTAGTGGCAAAATCAAGGAGAGGTCACTGTGATCCTAAGAAGACTATAAAAAGGAATTAAAAGCGCATGTTCACAGAATGACATACTTCATGGCCTCGAGAACTTTTTCCAGAACGTAAATTACCTCCAAACTACTCCCTTTTCCTCCCTACACAAAACTGCCCCCACAGCAAGGCAACTTGTAAAACCCGTGAGCAAGCCTGAAACGCCCTGGACGGGAGTAGCAATCAGGAGACGCTACAAACAAGGTAATAAGAAACACCGACCCAAGCAGGAAGCAAAGATACAAGTAAGGATGGAGCCGAGACCGGTTTGGCTCAGTGGATAGAGCGTCGGCCTGTGGACTGAAAGGTCCCAGGTTCGATCCCATTAGGGGCATGTACCTTGCTTGCGGGCACATCTCCACTGTGGGGCGTGCAGGAGGCGGCTGATCGATGTCTCTCTCATCGATGTTTCTGACTTTCTATCTCTCTCCCTTCCTCTCTGTAAGAAATCAATAAAATATATATAGAAAAAGGCTCCACCCCCCACTCCGTCCCCTCCATCCCCTTGTCCCCCTCCATCTCTCCTCCTCCATCTCTCCCCCTCCCGCCAGCGCCCCGCCTCCGCTCACCCTCGCCGGTTGAACTCGTGCATCTTCTCCTCCGTTGTCGACAAAGTTTTCTTCCGCTTCATAAACCCTAGCAACTCCTGTATCTCCTTCTCCAGAGAGGCCAGGAGCGGGTTTTTAGCGTCCAGCGGCCCATAAAACACGGCGAGGGGCAAGGCGTCTTCGCGGCAGGGGGCGCTGGGCAGCGAGTCCAGGGACTGCAGGGGCGACTTGGAGAGGGTGGTGGAGAGCGGGAGCAAGGGCGCCGGCAGCCCGAGCTGAGTCCCGGAGCTGAGAGACACGATGGAGGAGGTGGTCGAGGAGCGGCCGAGCGCAGCCATGTCCACCAGACCCCCGGCCCCGCAGCGCAGCGGAGTGTACAGACGCGGTTGCCTGGCGACGGTGTCCTGGCAACCGGGCATCCAACCAACGCGCTTTCGGGGAAACACAGTGGCCCCTGGAGGGCAAAGGAAGAAAGAGCCAGGTCCAGAGAGCGATGGAGACTCCTGAAGGTTTGGGCATGTATTTGAGGGAGGGTGAAGTCTCTGGACAGAGAACCCGCGAATAGGAGAGACAAAACTTACAGATTCAAACTATACTTTTTTTTAAATTTAGACCGATTAATAATGATGATTATCATCATTAATATGCTCTAGGCATTGTTCTAAGCCAGTGGTTCTCAACCTTCCTGATGCTGGGACCCTTTAACACAGTTCCTCATGTTGTGATGACCCCCCCCAAAGCATAAAATTATTTTCGTTGCTACTTCCTAACTGTAACTTTGCTACTGTTGTGAATCGTAATGTAAATATCTGTGTTTTCTGATGGTCTTAGGCGACCCCTGTGATAGGGTTGATGGACCCCCAAAGGGGTCGTGACCCACAGGTTGAGAACCACTGTTCCAAGCATTTGAAACATTATCTTAGTCATTAGAATAGCTTCACAACTAATAATATCTCCCTTTCACAGTTGACGAAACCCAAGTTTACAGAGGGTTAGTCACTTGACCAAAGTCAGGGACCAACCAGGTGTTAGTTAGCCTTCTGACTTAAAAAGGCTTCTGATGCCAGTCTGCTCAAAATGAATAGGCTGTATTGACCATATCCCAAACACTAAGTACATCAATCAAATTGAAATTTTAAAAATATGTGACAAGCAATTTAAAAATCAATTACATGCAACTGGTTCATTCTCCTCCCTCTATTTGTCTCTTGAGGTTTATAACTGTGGGAGTGATGTCTGTGTCTAACAATTATGACTATTTTATATTGACTCATTTGTATTTCAAACATCCCACTTATCACTATATTCTAAATTAAAGTGCATTTGACTCAATCTTAACTATTGGACATTCGTGTGTGTTAGTGGCAAGACTTTTAAAAATTTAGCCCTAAAAATATTCCTCTCTGGGACATTTACAAAAAAAAAAAGGATTTTTAAATCTTTCTCTTTTTTTTCTATCAGCTTGGTAAATCTTTCTCTTCTGATTCTTGTTCTCACATAACAGACTTGTCCAGTTAGGATAAAAGGCTGGTCTAATTTGCCACTGAGTACTAGCTAGTTTATTGATGAAAGTGAAACTGCCAGATAAAACCAGTAAATGGAAGTGATCAGAGAGAAGGAAAGAAAATAAAAATAAAACAGATAAAGTTAGGATTTTTCTCCACGACCTGGCTGCTCTCACAGCCTCAATCATAGTGCAGGCACATTTCAAAGTCACTGGCAAAGGAAATGTGACTAATTAATTTCAAATACTTGACTTATGAAACATTGCACCTTAGTCATTTTTCTCCTTGCACATACTGTTAACAATGCTTAACCTTCAGTAGATTTGGGACCTGTCTGAATAACTTACATGGGTGCTGTACTCTGAATCATCATCGTGGTAGAATGAGTTTCATTTTCTTCCACTTAAATTATATTGGAAGCATTTTTTTTTTAATATTCGAGGCGTTATCTTTCTTGTAATGAGATTCAGCTGTTAGAATACCTTTGCTCTTTCCTTGTCACTTTGCTTTATTGTGTTCACGGTGGTGAAAGAATGGAGCTCTGCGACTGTTGTGTCTGACAGGGGTAAGGAATGTAAAAAGCTTCCTTATAAATAATGGGAATTGTGCTTCCTTATAATTAGTCCCTCTGCAGGCTGCTGGGCTCTTTTTTGCCCCTTCAAGAGTCTTTGTCATCTAAAGCAACTTTTAGAGAAAGAAATAATAAGGTTAATACTCTTTCTAATCCTAATTTAGCTTTTAATGATCTGGACTGTCCCAAATATGGACATACATATGTGGAATATTTTTTAAAACACAAAGTTCTCCCCTTGCCACATCACTATCTAACACAGGCTTTATTTTTTTACTTCTTCACCCCTTCATTCAACAACCACATTTTAGGGTGACATACAATGAATAAATGAACCCACCCATTCCCTACAAGAAGCAGATGACTCACAACTAACCATGATAAAAAGATATTTTATGAGCCGGCGTGGCTCAGTGTTGAGTGTCGGTCTATGAGCCAGGAGGTCATGGTTGGATTCCCAGTCAGGGTACATAGAGGGTTGAGAGCTCGGTCCCCAATGGGGGATGTGCAGGAGACAGTCCATCAATGATTCTCTCTCATCATTGATGTTTCTCGCTCTCTCTACCTCTTCCTTCCTCTCTAAAATCAATAAAAATTTAAATTAAAAAAAATGGCAGGTTGTGAAGGTTTAAAAAATGCTAAGAGAGTCTCAACATGGAGCTTAGAACTGGAAAGAGAACCAAGGATGGTAGAAGAGGTGATGTTTTAGCCCTGGACAGTAATTGCCACTCATTAACAGAAAGACCCTTGCAACAGGGATTTGCCTATTTGAAGTGATGACCTAGCACCCCAGCCTAACAACTGGCACAGAGGATGACTCGAATCTTTCTTGGAATGAGTGAATGAAAAGACATAAGATAAAACATTTAGAAGGTTATCCCTGAATGATAGAAAAGCCTGAGTAAGATACAGTCATAAATATAAATAGCAAATTACATAAGTCATCTGTCTAGTGTGGTAAACCACAAACTGCAATAGACCCAAAGGCAGAAAATAAGACAGAAAGAGAAACAGTGTTAAATATAGTAGGTAGTTGGAAGACATGCTAAGAGATTTTAACTTAGTTCTGTATTCAGTGGGGAATCTTAGAAAAACAGTATAATAGAGAGGTTAAAGCCCAAATTGAGGGACATGAAAACTTGGTTTGAATCCTGTTTTTCCAAGTTACTTAGCCTCACTGTGCCTTGGTTTATTCATCTGTGAACTGGGGGTGAAATACTACTACTACTGACCTCATAATTTTGCTTTGTTTAGAAATAAATTATTTCTATATATTATTTATTACATTTATTATATATATTAACTATTACATTAATTGTTACATATATTATATTAATTATTACATATATTAACTATGTAAAAGCCATAAAATAGTGTGTGTTACATAGTAAGTGCTATGTATGTACTAATAGTAAGTACATATTAGTAATGTTTGCTAATATAATTATTTATTTGGGAACTATGGAAAGTTCCTAAGCAGAGAAGAGCATGATCTAGCCTATATTTTATGTATTTTAGATGGATTGGAGTGAGGCAGGTTATATCTGTTCACAGTTGCACAGATTACCACAATCTATATATATAAAAGGCTAGTATGCAAACCCTCAAGAGTTTGACCAGGAGACTGGGAGTTCAATCGCTCATTATGACATGCACTGACCACCAGAGGGTGGCACGAAACATGGTGGGTGACTAGTGGTGGCATCAGCGGGATGCTGAGGGAGCAAGGGAAGAAGGAGGCAGAGAGGGAGGTAGGGAAACTGATAGGCCCTGATCACCAGCCAGGGACCCTACCTATGCATGAATTTCATGCACCAGGCCTCTAGTGGTTATATATTGTCAACAAATGAGACAGAAGTAGCCAACTAAACCACGGATAGACACTGAGGCAGAATTAGTAGAAAAACAAATTATAATCAATAAAGTAAATGTAGAGTCATGAAGTAATACGTAATTTATATAAATTTGTATATCTACACTAACAAAAGAGTAAGATGCAAACTGACCATACCTTCGTGATACCCATCAGCCAATCAGGAGTGAGTATGCACATTAACCCAACAAAGAAGGTAGGTTAATGTGCATACACAGGCCGAGGGCATTCCAGGTTGCCTCAGTTGTTCTGGGCCTCTGTGCAACATGGGAAGGCAGAAGGTGGTGCTGGCTCAAAGGCAGTGCTGGCAGCCAGGGGAAGGAAGTCTCATTCTTGCACCAATCTTTGTGCATCAGGCCTCTAGTATAATATAACATACATTATGTAATATGTATGAAATGGCTATAAAAGTAATAGCATAAATTCTAATAGAATGTATAAATGTATTTATGGTCATGAATTAATGCTTTCTTAAAAGCTTCAAAAGTAAAAGATAAAAACAAAAAATCTAAGCAACATGAATAGATTAAAAAAGAGTTTTGGAACAATGAAAAGTAGAAAAACAAGCCACACACACCCACACCGGGGAAAGATATTTGTAATGCATAATTTATTGTGTGAAGACCATATTGGTAAGTATCAGTAGCAGGCTCAGACCAGATAAAGATATGGCATAGGTATGCCCTAACTCATCTGGCTCAGTGGATAGAGCATCAGCCTGCAGACTGAAGGGTCCCAAGTTCGATTCCAGTCAAGGGCATGTATCTTAGTTGTGGGCACATCCTCAGTAGGAGGTATGCAAGAGACAGCTGATCGATGTTTCTCTCCCATCAATGTTTTTAACTCTCTATTCCTCTTCCTTCCTTTCTGTAACAGATCAATAAAATATATTTAAAAAAAAAAGATATGTCATAGGTAAATCAATTTATTACAGATTACCACTGGGATTGTGTAGTCAGGATGTATAACAAAGAGATCAGTAACACTATCCAGGACAGATGGGAAGATAAGTTTCCAAAATCTAAAATCCTCACCAGTGGTATGGTTTATAGCTCTAGATGGTAATATCCCTGCATCTTTCAACTCTTTGATGTTTGAACAAATTTCTGCAATTCCTCTGGAGTGTAGTATTGCTTCTAATTTAACACTTTGGAATGGACAGTTTCAAAGGTTTCCACTTGACTCTTCTACCCATAACAGCTCTAATGCTACAGACCAGGGGTGTTAGAGGTCTGCTAAATACTAAGTCTCCCCTTCATCAAAGACTCTGAGTTTGTGAACCGCTTAAAATCTGGAACCAAATGAGGAGCCACAGTTGTCCATTGTAGCAACTGATACCAGACGTTTGCTTGCAATGTCATAGTAACTGAATGAAATGCCCAGCCTCCATCCTGTTCAGGCCGGCCTGTTCCATGACCTTCAGGCTATAGCTTCTGCTTAGTCTTATGTATAGACACGCAACTCACTAGAGGAATTTTGCTTTTGGCTTGAATTTTACAAAACAGCCCCTTCCCAGATAGTGTCTCTTCCAAGGAGATAAGGAAAGTACGCATTGTTTACCAAAGATTGGCTGGAACCTTGTCCTCAGACTTACATCAATTCGCACAATCTTCCTCAGATGCCTGCTGGCATCCATCACCTCTTATCCTGCCCATTTCCCCTTCCCTTGACATAAAAGAAGCCTGAACTCAGTACTAACTTAAGATGGATTTGAGGATGAGGTCTTCCATCTTCTTGGTTGGTGTTTTCTCCATTAATAAATCTTACTTTACTCCCCCAAGTCTGACATTTTCAGTTTTGGTCTTTCAAGGTGTTGGGCACATGGATTTTGGACAGGTAAGATTTTGAGTTTTCTGTTTATACACATGGAGCAACACCTTCATCTTGCCCCTTTAATACTATGATCCATTAGCTACCATCAGATATCCATCTCTGTAAGTCAAGGGTATGGAACATCTGGCCCGTGAGTCATTTATGGCCTGCAAAATCTTTTGGTTTGGCCCTATCCAGCCATTAGAGGTAAGTTAATTAAATTTGACCAAATATAGCAGGCTAATTTTTAAGTTGATAATTTTATATGGCCCAGGATGATGTTATAAATACCCAAGTGGCCCTTGGCAGAAAAAAGGACTCCCCACCCCTGCTGTAAGTAAAGGCAATTTCATTGTCACTGTGGCCTGGCTGTCATGATAATTACATTAGTAGCATTTGTTAACTGCTACCACCTGGCCTTCGCTATTCTGGAATTACCCCGAATTTTCCAGCGTATAAGACAACGGGCATATAAGACGACCCCCAACTTTTCCAGTTAAAATATAGAGTTTGGGATATACTCACCCTATAAGATGACACCCAGCGTATAAGACGACCCCCGACTTTTGAGATTTTCCTGTGTTAAAAAGTTATCTTATACTCTGGAAAATACGGTATATCTTCCCCACTAATATTATGAAACTAAACTTCATCGCAGAATCTTCCTTCTATTATCAACCCTGGTGTACAGATGACAGAAGCTATGCAACTTCTCCAAAGGTACTAGTGCTCATCTCATTGCTTCTTTCCTACATCCTCAGTGAAGGAAATGCCCTCTGAGCATCCCAGGAAACACAGCCAAGTGATGGGTTCTGAGCACATACCTAATAAATCCTTTCTACCGTTCCCACCTCGCTGAGACTTCTGACCCTTTCTTCAATTCGAAACCATGGAAGTTCTACCATCTCTACTTCATTTAATGTAGAACATTATCAGATCTGTGCTTCAATTATTAGGAATCCTGGATCATCGGTAGGTACCCCCATATTAATTAGTTCCACACTATCCAACCTTTAATGCTGTCCTGCTGGTCTAACAGAACAACATACACTCCTACACATGTTCCCCCAGTTTCAGCGAATACCTGTTAGCCAGATCCTGCAATTGCTTTGGCATGTGGGCTATTTTTCCCCCAAAGCAGAGCGTGCGCTTTCCTGCTCAGGCTGTGCTGAAACCTGACTTTGGTTTTTAGCCAGGAGCTAATGAAAGATGTCGGAGGCATATCTTGAGGAAAACAGGAATCATCTTGAAAGGCACCTGCTTCAGATTAGATAGGTTAACGTATGTTCCCCCAGGCAAGCAGAGACTGTTGCTCTTGGCAAGAGGTTAGAGGCTATTTCTGCCCGCCTGGAGAGCTCAGAGGAATTTAGAAGCTCAAAATTAGTTAGCTTGTCTACCTAAATATCTCCATTTCCAGTTTCTGGGGTCCATTCTTTCCTTAGAACCTCTGCTATATAATCAGATCTGGGGCCTGATTTTCAGCAAAGTCTTCCCTGTAGTTGCCCTGAGCAACAATAAAGCTGCTCTGACTTTCAGAGCATGACAAATTGTCAGTTAACTGCCCTAAGACTGTGTGTATGTGTGTGTGTGTGTGTGGTACCTCGAGATACAAGTGCTCTAACATACGAGATTTTTGAGATACGAGCCATCGAGCAAGCGATTTTTGCTTTGAAATATGAGCAACATTTGAGATAGGAGTAATCGCGCAGATCGGCCAGCTGCACACGACCCACCAGTTTACCAAGACTCGAGTGTCTCATAGTTTCCCACGCCTCAAGGTTACGGAACGAATTAAACTCATATCTCGAGGTACCACTATGTGTGTGTGTGTGTGTGTGTGTGTGTGTGTGTGTGTGTGTGTGTGTGTGTGTATATATACAT
>PVJN01044153.1:0-17452 GCA_004026805.1 Lasiurus borealis | reverse complement strand
GGAGAGCACAAAGATTAGTATTATTATTGTCAGTTTAGTTATTATACAGATAACTCAGATGGATGGTGAGTTCAAGGTTTCTTGAAGGTAAATGACAAAGCATGTGGAGAAGGAAGCAGAGTTCAGTTACCTGGAGAACAGAAAGAAGAGTTAGGCTAAAGACACATGTAAATTCATATTGCTCTCTTCATATATATATTTATATATATATATACATATATATATATATATATATACACACACACACACACACACACACATACACACACAGTATACTAGTAGCCCTGAGCACAAATCTGTGTCCCGGTAGCTCTCTGTGGGGCTACTCTGTGCTTGCTGCCCAGAGGCTTTCTGTGCCCAAAGGCCCATCTGCAGCCGAGTGCGAAACGCTTGCCTAGTTGCTGTGCTATGAAGCAAGCATTCTGCCAGGCCACTCACACTGCCCACTCTCAGCAGCTGCCCCCTTGGGACTGGAGAACTCTGGTGGGGCTGAGAGGACTAGACGCTGCCATCTTGTGGCTATTGCCACCACCATCTTAGTGACAGAGTGACGGTTAATTTGCATATTACTCTTTATTAGATAGGATATTTTAACTCAGCCCTACTCGTGTTCATCCACAATTCCAGAAGTGCCTGTCAAAATCAGCATTAATAGGCATGTTGCTAAGTCCAGTGGTCAGCCTCTCAGGCCTCATTTTACTTGATTTTAAAGGACTGTTTGACCTTCCACCCCATGTTCTGCCAGGACACTACACTCTTCTGATGTCCTGCTGCCTCTCGGCTCCTGCATCTCAGGGTCTCTTGCTGATTGCTCTTCTCCAAGATAAGTAGCTATTGGAGCTACATGTTTCCTTGAGGCCCAGGATTCATTGCTCTGACCTTTCTCTTCTCTACCTACATGATCACTCTGAACTTCAGCCTTGAATTTCTGCCTCTCCTACTGGATGTCTGCTAGATGTCTCAAATTAACATGGCCAGCACCAAACTTCTGATCGCCTCCCCCTGCCCCCATCCTACTCTCTCACTGCCAACCTCATCCTCTTGAGATCTGACTCATGTCAGAAATGACAACTTAATCTTTTTTTACATCTCCTCATTGAATAATGGCAAATCCTGTTAGTACATATCTTTTAAAAAGAAATCTAGACTTTAATGACTTTTCCCCACCTCTGTCCAAGCTTCCCACTTGGTTTCCTGCATCCCTACAACCAGTGATTAACACAGTAGCTGAAGGGATTCTGTAAGAACATGTCAGGTCATTTCACTTTGCTCTAAGCCCTCCAAATACTTCTCATGTCATTAAAAGCCAAAGTCAGAGTTCTAGTGGCCTGTGAGACCTGATGATGTCATTTCCTGCTCTTCTTCCCCACACTCTTCTTTTAATCACAATCTTCTCTGATGATCCTGCAATGTGCTGGGCAGGCTCCAGCCTCAGAGCCTTTGCTTGGAGCACTGTCCTTCCAGATACCCTGATGCCAGCTCCTGTGCTTCCTTTAGGTCTCTGTGACCACCATATTCCAAAATTGCAACTCGCCTCTTTTAATCCAATACTCCTCATTCATCTTTTCTGTTTTAATTTCTTTAAAGTACTTGCTGACATACTACATACCTTAATTATTTTGTTCATGGCTGCTGCCTCTCTCATTACAAAATGAATTCTTTAGGGAAAGAAAGGGATTTGTGACTTAGTTTATTGCTCTTTGCTCAACCCCTATAACTATACCTAGCACGGAGTAGGTTGCCTGGGTTCTTTTCCTTAACAAAGGGTTCAGCATTCTGGATAAAGATGTTGCGAGTAGATAATTAAGGAGTCCAAGAACAAAAGATAGCTTTGAAAGGCATTGAGGGTCAGAGGAGCTTCAGCTAAAGAGAGTTAAAGACTCTCCCTTGACCAAGGACCCATGCTTTTATTCAACATGATTTATCCTAAGGCAAGGTGGAAATAAACACTTCAAAGGGTATGGTATTAAAGGATATATAGAAACATTGTCAGTTTGGGGAATAGCCTAGAGCTGTTCTGGAGTTTGGTCAATAGGAGGCAATAAAATGCCCTGAGATGTCTGGCAGTTAACAATCCTATTCAGGTTTGGGGAAGTGCCTTTTAGCCATTTCCAACAGGTAAACTACATGTTTGGCTTACTTACCCTTGTTGAGCTGCCCAGGTCCCATCAACCTTTTGATGGAACTCTTGTAAATATTACATGCTGGAATTGGTTCTCGGCAGTAAGTGCTCATTAATGCTTTGGAATAAATTGGTGTGAGTCATACTCAATATCTTCTTAAGAAATAGAAATATATTTTTTAAAACTCTGTTGAAAAAATTATTGAATCATTCACCATATATTGGAAAGGTATTGAAGGTCTAGTAATGAGCTATAAACTTGAGTCAGATCTATAAATGTTAAATAATATTTAAAATGAATGATGAGAAAGATAGCCTGCCAAAATTAACTTATAAAATTAAAGAATAAGTAAACATTGAAGAAGCTAAAGAGAAATGAAATTAGCTAGGAGACTGCTTTTATATGATGTCAGTGGTTAACCAGTGATGTTTTTCAAAACTAATGGAAAATGCTGGTAGTAGAAAAGATATTGTTAAAGTTTGGATTTAACTTAGGTAGAAGTCAGTTAATTGCTTTTCATGTATCTGAACAAAGCAATAAAACCATAGTGACTAGTGGGAAGTACTCTTGGTATGGGAAAGGAAGTATGCTACTTTGGGAAATAAGGAGGTTGTAAAAATTAATATTTTAAAGTCTTTAGATGATTCTCATAGGGGAGTGATATATTTTCTAAAGTTCTTTGTTGTGATTAGTTATGCAGAGTTATTTTCTAAGTGCCAATTTGTGAATATAAGCACCTGCATACCAAGGGAGATTTAAAATGCAAGGGAGCCACTATAAGGTTTGATGTGATGTCCCTAAGGGTTTTGTTTTGTTTTTGTCTCATCCCTTATGTATAAAGGCATAAAGTTCCCAGTTGTGAGAAGCTCACATGCCTTTGCTTTTGACTGTAATAGCAATAGTTTGATTTCTGGTTGCAGTAATCTATATTTATAAAAGCCTAAGCCACTGTTACTACCAAATGACCAGTTGACCTGTAGCTATGATGTGCCCTGACCAACAGTGGGCAAATGCTCAATGCAGGAGCTGCCCCCTGGTGGTCAGTGCGCTCCCATAGCCAACCTCCCACAGCTGGCCAACCTCCTGGTGGTCCCTCCCCGATTGCCCTGATCCTTTGCCAGGCTGAGGGACCCCACCTGTGCATGAATTCATGCCTTGGGCCTCTAGTTCCTGTAATAAAGTCCTTTGGCAATCTCCACAGAATTTAGGCTGTTATTATTATATATTAGATTACTGTATGCCATCAGATTAGGCAGGTCTTTTGTATTGAAAATATGCAGGGAAACCTCATTGCCACTTGTAGCTGCTGTGGAAATTCTCTCCCAAAGCTTTCAGACTCCTTGCCCACATTGCGATATTTACTTGCAGTTACTACTTTAGGCCCTCTTTGAGCCCTCCCCAGCCTGGCTTCTTGACCCCTCTCTGTAGAAGAAAGACTCCTGAAGTTTTCCAGTGACCATCTTTTAATCATTTCTCTTTGCTCTACTCCAATTTTGATCTCCCTTTACTTCCCTGTGGCATTTGACATTGTTCAGCAATGTTCCTTTTTTGAAATTCCCTCATTTTAGGGTGTCCCTTTTGGGTTCACGATGAAACTCTTTGATTAGTCTCTGCTTTCAACGCTCAGTCTTAGCTTCTCATTCCCTCTTTTACACGATTTTTAGTTTTATCCCTAAGCTTATTAACTCCTCATGGCCTCTACGATTACCTCTTTCAAAAATAATTACCATTACATTAAAAAAAAAAAACTTAATTCAAATATATCACTCCAAGCAAGATCTTGAGTCTTTAGGCTATGTCTTTTAATACAGGACATTCCATTGTGTGTCTCACTTCACCTCCAGCGCATCATGTGTGAAATTGAACTCATTTTCCCTTGGAAGTTATTCATCCCTTCTCTCTACCTCCTGGCTGTAATTGGCATGCTCCAGTCTCCCTGGACTGGAAGGCTGTGTCATCTTTGTCTCCTTACCTTTCATCCCTGTCTACCAGTCTCATTGCCCTGTGATTCCCCTTTCTAAATGTCCCCAGGCCTTTGCTGCTGCTTCTTATGAATTAACTTCCTTTCTGCAGGGGAGACATAACAATGAGAGCAGGCAGAGTGATGTCCATCCAGCCAACATGCCCAGCTTCATCTTCTTAAAATCGTCTTTTCACCCTTTTATTTCTTTTGTCATAGTCTTAACCTCCTTGACTCTCATACATCCTAATTTCCCAACTTGACATTCTAGAGCAGCGGTTCTCAACCTGTGGGTCGAGACCCCCTTTGGGGGTAGAACGACCCTTTCATAGGGGTCACCTAAGACTATTGGAAAACACCTATTTCCCATGGTCTTAGGAACCAACAGACCGCTGCTTGGTGTAGCAAAATGTAGCAATGCAGTTTACTGTTGTTAATTAAGACTGTTACCCATGCTACACCATGATTCGAGACAAAATTTCATTTATTTGTAATTAGAAATATTTCACAATGTATAATTACATATTGTTTTTGTGATTAATCACTATGCTTTAATTATGTTCAATTTGTAACAATGAAAATACATCCTGCATATCATATATTACATTACAGTTCATATCAGTAGCAAAATTACAGTTATGAAGTAGCAATGGAAATCATTTTATGGTTGGGGGTCACCAGCACATGAGGAGCTTTATTAAAGGGTCGCGGCATTAGGAAGATTGAGAACCACTGTTCTAGAGCCTTTATAAAAAGGTCTTTACCATATTTGTCTAAACCTTTTTACGTTAGCTATCACTAACATAAGAATCATCTGGTATGGTTAGTTTGCTGCTCAAGTAATCCAGATACCTCGAGATACAAGTGCCCTAACATAAGCGATTTTTTGCTTTGAAATACAAACAACATTTGAAATACGAGTAATCTCGAGGATCAGCCAGCTGCACACGACCCACCAGTTCACCTCGACTCGAGCATCTCATAGTTTCCCACCCTCAGTCAGTGTGCTTGTTTACCTCTTTGTCAAAGCATCTTTTGTGCATTTACATACTTTATCACATTTCTTTTTATAACCATGGGTCTGAAGAAAGCTAGTAGAAAGGTTAGTGCTCAAAAGAGGATGATGTCTATTGAATTAAAGCGTGAAATCATAGAAAAATATGAGCAAGGTGTGCGAGTGGCTGACTTGGCGAGGCAGTACGGGCGTAGTACTTCAACGATATGCACTGTGCTTAAACAGAAGGAGTCGATAAAGGCTATAACGCCAGCTAAGGGCATTACAATAATTTCTAAGCTCTGTAGCTCTCTCCATGAAAAGATGGAGAATCTACTGATGCTGTGGGTGACGGAGAAGCAGCTTAAAGGAGATACATTAACACTGGGCATCATATGCGAGAAGGCGTGAGCAGTTTACGGTGATTTGCTGGAGCAGAGCCCGCGCACTTCCACGGACGAAGCATCGAAAGACCCATTTAAAGACACTAGAGGCTGGTTTGATAACTTCAGGAAAAGGTCCAGCATTCACTCCATCATCAGGCATGGTGAGGCAGCAAGTTCGGATGTGAAGGCAGCTGAGGATTACCTCAAAACTTTTTCCGAACTGATAGAAGCCAAAGGATATATATCCCCCAGCAAGTCTTCAGCTGTGACGAGACAGGGCTTTTCTGGAAGAAGATGCCGAATAGGACTTACAGAACGGCAGAGGAGAAGGCGATGCCAGGCCACAAACTCATGAAGGATAGGCTAACTCTCATACTGTGCGCCAATGCGAGTGGCGACTGCAAGATCAAGCCTCTGCTCGTATACCATTCAGAAAACCCCAGAGTCTTTAAGTCACATAAGATTTTAAAAGAAACTGCAAGTTATGTGGAAGGCAAACCCGAAGGCATGGGTCACCAGGCAGTTCTTTGTGGAGTGGGTAAACCTGGTTTTCGGCCCTTCTGTTCAGAAATATCTACAGGAAAACAACCTAACCATGCAAGCCCTCCTCGTCCTTGACAATGCTCCTGCTCACCCACTGAACCTCGAAGATGAACTCCTCGAAGAGTTCAAGTTTATAAAGGTTGTCTACCTACCTCCCAACACCACTCCTATCCTGCAGCCCATGGATCAGGAGGTGATTTCTAATTTTAAAAAGCTGTACATCAAGCACCTGTTCCAGCGCTGCTTTGAGGTGACGGGGAACACAAACCTCACCCTTTGAGAGTTCTGGAAGAACCACTTTAACATCGTGATATGCCTCAGAATTATTGATCAGGCCTGGCTAGGTGTTACAACGAGGACTTTGGCCTCTGCATGGAAGAAGCTGTGGCCTGAGGCCGTAGCCAAAAGGACCTTCGAAGAATTCGAACCCGAGGTGCCAGTGGAGGAGGAGATAGTGTCTCTGGGAAAATCCATGGGCCTAGAGGTGGATGAGAGAGACGTGAATGAGCCCGTCGAGGAGTACTCTCTGGAACTCACCACGGAGGAGTTACAAGAGTTGCAGTCTCAGCAACATGCGGAGGTTCTCCAAGAAATTGGTTTCGAGGAGGAGCCAGAGGTGGAGGAGATCTCTACAAGTGAGATAAAGGAGATCTTAGGAATGTGGGAGAGGGTGTCACACTTCGTGGAAAAGAAACACCCCGAAAAAGTTGCTACTGGCCGTGCATCCGAGCTGTTCAATGAAACTTGCCTCACCCATTTCAGAAACATTCTGAAAGGGAGGAAGAGGCAAACCTCGTTGAACACGTATTTTTTTTTTTTTAAATCGGCCAAAAATGCAAAGACCAGTAGCAATTAAGTTCAGTGAAGATTAGGTAAGTTACATTCAGGTTAGGGATACAGTGTAGCATTAAGAGTGTAATGAGTAGGTAAATATACTTTATAAAACCAGTTTATTCCTTTACATTCTCTTTTATTATGTTTTTATACAATATTTGTCATTTATAAATACATTTTTCTTATTCAAAAACACGTAACAACAACTGGGGTGGCATTTGGGGGGCTGGAACGGATTAACAGCATTTCAATTTATTTCAATGGGGAAATTTGCTTTGAGATACGAGCAACTTGATATACGAGCAAGGTTACGGAACGAATTAAACTCGTATCTCGAGGTACCACTGTAGTCATGTTGCTGACCTACCTTTCTGTCTCTGCTTATGCTATTCTTTCTGCTGGGATAACTGTTCTTCTCTTATTGAGTATCTATATTCCACCTCTTTCAGGACTGGGTTTAAATATATCTTTTATAATGACATCCCTTTATACTCTATTCCATATACTCTTCCTTTCCAACACTTCCTGTATATTTTATTATTCATACCACAAGGTTCACCAAAGTGCCAATCACGTGAATGATGATGGGATGAAGCCATTTTAGCAGTAGATCCTCCAGTCACCCCACTGGATGCTACTTGTAGCAGGATGTCAGATTCTCAAATATCTGACCCTCAAAATCATGAACAAAGTAAATGGTTCATTTAAGCCATTAAGTTTTGGCACACTTAATAATGTAACAATAGATAAGTGAAACGTAACATACAGGAACCTGTAAATCATCAGTAAATTTCACAAATTGAGCTCAACTATGCAATTTGCATCAGAATTAAGAAACAGAATATTGCTGGCCCCTTGGACGCTGTTTCATGCCCTTCCAGGAATGGCCTTCTCTATGAGTAACAACCGCTCTGATACCCAGCACCCTAGATTAGTGTTTGGTTTGGAATTTTATGTAAATGAAATGTATCCATTATGTACTTGTTTGTGTCTTACATCATTCACTTATCAATATATTTGTGCGATTTACCTAATTTTAGTTCAAACCTGCTCATTGCTGTATAGCATCCCAATTTTATGCATGTATCACAATATATCACAATATATCTATTCTTCTATATCTATTGATGGACAGTTGGGTAGTTTGCTGTTATTGACTGTTATGGACAGTCCTGCTATTAACATTCAAAGATATGTTTTTGGTAAACCTATGTATACCTCTCTTTTGGGTGGTTTTTGAAATGTTTTGTACTTATTAGTTTAAGTTCTGTAAGTCATCTCTATGACATTTTAGAATATAATGTCTAGGCTTTATATATTTTTTTCTTTCTCTTCCTGGTGCCTTGCAAGCAGAGTTCAAGTTTAGAGTTATTATTCAGGAAATGTATGTGGTTGATCTTTTAGAACTTCCAAAGCACAAATTCTTGGCTTCTCCAAAAAAATTTTAAAGTAACCATAGAGTTTACACTCTACTCTTTAAGCGCAAAAAAATAGGAAATACCCTTTCAATGAGCCATTTCTGTTGAATTAATAACAGCTTATTGGAAAATATTTTATTTGCCCAGAATTATTGTTTGGTGTTTTGCAAATAGCATGAGAAAGAAAATCACTTTGTTTCTTATAATGATAAAAGAAAGGATACTATGAGCAACTATTAGTATACCTAAGGGTTTTAAGCTTCAGTGAATCACTTGTTAGGAACTAATATATTATATTGTTGTGTGTAATGTAAAAATAGTCTTAAGAGTACATATTATTTGTTTTGATGTGCTGTTTGTTTAGAGCTCTATCATAACATTTACTGTAATATAGATTAATGGGTATTAAAGTTATAATATTTTTTCTTACATCTAATCAACTCCAGAAATTTCCTTGTTCTTTTCTGTAACATTTTGAACTATTTACCTAAAAATTGCAATGATAAAACTGCCAGAAACCAAACATTGTCTCACTAATAGAAAGATGTGAACAGGAGACCAGAAGGTTGATCAACCTTAATTGCTCTGAAAGGTCAGAGCTAATCACTCACTGTTTACTTGAAACATTGTTAGCTTGAAGCAGCCTCTACCTGTTTGTTTCATGTTAATTTCTGTTCTTATAATTTCCTGCCTAAAAGCTATGGGTGTGTCCCAAAGTCTAAAAAAAAGGAGAAAAAGGCCAGAGCAAGAGGTAGTCCTTTTCACTAGAGGAAGGCTTCCGCCTGGCCCCCCAATATCGCCAAATTAATGCTTTTCTAGTCTCTCTTTTCATTTGGGTGCGGCCTCCTCCAGAACCCAAACCCTGAATGGGAACCCTGAACCATGTGGGATGGGGAAAGGGACTCCCACATAAAACTATTTCAAATAATCTGGGGCTCTCACATAAAACTATTTTAAATAACCTAGGTCTGATTATTTTCAATCCTAGCACATTTACTTAAATTTCATATGAAAAGGTTTAACTCTAATATGCCAGACTTTTTTTTCCTTTTGATAAAGTGTAGCTTTTAGAAAAAAATAAAAGTGGCATAGATATTCAAATTAATATTAAATGACTTTAGAGCTTGTGTGGTTGCTAACTCTGAAGAATCTGGACATATAAAAAGATTAACAAATCTTTTTAACTACAAGCTTAAAATATATGTGTTTACAAACACACCCATGCATTGTATATCTTGGTTTATCCTTGTTCCTTTAATTGCTAGTATGTTTTCTTGCATCTTCCCATTCGTTTATTTATTCAGCAAAGATTTTTTGAGTGTTTTCCGTGGGGCAAATACTACTCTGAATCCTTTCAGTTTTATAGTCAGAGCTCTGCCTTGGAGGAGATCATAGTCTACTGGTTCACAGTCCTATGGCCAGATAAGACAGGTATTAAATATGCATCTAATAGATACATGAGCAGAGTAGTATCAGAGCAACTCATTCTGCTTAGGGGAGTGTGGACAGTTTTACAGAGCAGATCAACTTGGGACTGAGACTTAAAGGAAGTACAGAAATTGGAACAAAAAAGTGCAGAGAGAGACATATGCAAAGGGAGTAGGGTAATTCAGAGCTGAGGTGAGAAAAGTTTGGCATGTGCAGGACACAGTTTTAAGTTCCCTTTGCTGTGAGCTCCAAGCACAGGGGAGTGAAGAGGAGAGAAAAGTGGGAATGAGGTAAGTTACTATTCCCAGAGCCAGAAATGAAGAGCCCAGCCTTCCCCCAGGTGTCTTTCCTCTTGGAATATTGGAGATCTGGAGACTGGTAACCCTTTCTGGAATTGAAGGAAAGGTCAGCTTTTGATGAGCAAAGAGAATAGGATTGGATGTTCCAAAAAACAAAGTAATATGAAGAAGGGGAAGAATAGTCTCAGAACAATAGTAGATCAGTTGGACATTCCTAAAATAGAGATGCTACAGATGAAATGGGCACCCCTTTTAAAGGGAAACCTCATCAGAGTGCTGTAGATACTGGCCAAAGCTTTCTTCATTTGTCTCTCTTTGCTGACCTGGGTAAAAATCACAGAGGGCAACTGGATATAATAGATGCTAATGGTGGTTGGTAACAGAAGCAAGCAAGAAAATGGTTTTTGATAGGAAGATAGAACAGCTTGAAAATGAGAAAGTTTAAAGACATAAATACAACTTCCTAAAATTTTACAACTATTGGGGAAAAGATAGTAGGTGTTTTAAATAAATGCCTAAGAAAGTGAACAATGTTATGAGATGGTTAAGAAAGCAAATGTCTTATCAGGAAGATCTGGATAAAGAAGGGAGAAAGTGTTTTTCTAGCCTCCATCCAGGCATTTCATTTAGTCTGCATTCCATATATTAAGAAACTAGAGGCCCCGTGCATGAAAATTCATGTACTGGAGGGGGTTCCCTCAGCCCAGCCTGCCCCTCTTACAGTCTAGGAGCCCTCAAGGGCAGGAAGCAACCTGGTGATCAGGGGAAGGTGACTCACCATCACACCTCTGCTGTTGCCTCTTCCTGCAACACAAGCCTCAGCTGGCCCTGGGTGGCTGGGCAGCTGCCACCCAAAGCTTGCCTGTGCCTTGGCAGTCACCATCTGAGGCTTGCCTGTGCCGCAGGCCAGGCCTAAGGGGCTGAGAGAACTGGGAGACTCTGGTGCACGGAGCCTCCGGGCTTGCCTGGGGGCAGGCCCAGCCTTGCTGCATGCCTACTGCCCTGGTGAAGCTGAAGGGACTGGGTACCTCCATCTTGTGACTGTGGGCTCCTCCATCTTTGAGGGTGGGGCAGTCAATGAGCATGTTCCCTCCTAATTGGTTGTGGATGCTGCCATCTTTGGGATGGTGTGAGGATCGATTAGCACATTCCCTCTTTATTAGATAGGATAATTGCAGAGACATGGCTGGAGAAGGTAACTGGGCCAGTAAAAAAAGTCTGGGAAGAATATTGCAGATAATGAAACTGAAGCTAGAAATCCTCTAGTCAAATAAAGGAGACAAGACAGACAGTTGTTGAAACCAAGAATTATTGTCCAGGGGGAAGACAGCAACCGCTAAATGAAGTCAAGGAGTAGATTTAATTTGAAGATGAGATGATCTTTCTAATGGTTTCTATTGTGAATAGGGAAGTAAACAATATTGGAATAAGTACAGTTCCTCTAAGATAATGAGTTCCCTGTGGACTAGAAATGTTCTAGCTGTAAATGAGTGCCAAGCTGTTAGGGATGCTGTGAATTGTGGGAGTTTTACCTAATGACTGTCAGTGCCACTTGTCTGAGAGTGTAAAATATGATACTTGCTATCCTTAAGATGTGTGGGAACCAGATGGCCTGAGCTAAATGCATTTAAGAACCCCAAAGCCAGCGAACCCTGGGTGTAAGGTAGGGCTGTGTGCTGAGATGTTTGTCTGGAGGGAAATGACTTAGTTGCTAAATTGAGATGCAATCAATAATCATTACAGTCACTAGGAGATTAATGCCTCTTAGTGCCCAATTCTCAGCAGGGTGCTTTATATGCACTATCTGATTAATCATCACAACAAACTTGGGTTTTTTATTCACCCTTCCTTTTGCCAGTGAAAAACGGGGGTTAAATAAGTTAAGTCCAGCTCTGATATTTCCTAGTTGTGTCACTTTGAGAGAGTGACATAATGTCTCCTTGTCTCATTTCCATCAACCGAAAGTATGGATGTTGTGAGGATTAAATGTGTCTGGCACAGAGTAGATGCTTAATGAAAGTTTGCTATTATACTTTAATTTTTATTATGGTCCCAAACTCATGCTGTTTACACCATGATACTTTAATTTTCTCTTATTTAGCAAAAAATGGAAACAAATATAACAGCAAAAGAAATATTGAAAAGTATTAGAATTTTCATAAAACACGTATGCATTCCATTTAGGAATTTGGTAGGGAGTTGATAATCACATGAGTGAACTTACATTTTTATGTATAAGAACAGCTTATAGTATTTTCCCTCTATATTTTTACTCATGCCTACAACCACTCAAACCCCATCTAAATTGTTACCTACTTCATAAACTTTTTCTGGTCTGCAAAATGGAATGGGAGTCTTTCATTAAACCCGCAGAGAATGTTTTTATTTGTTTATTTCCTGTGAAAATAATAGCTACCTATGTACTTATCTTACCCTTTCCAAAAAACAAAAAGCTCACTCAGTTTTGGCCTGGCCTTTGCCACCTATTTGATGTTTCTTGGAATACCTCAATTTTGATATGCAGATACTGTACGTAAGTATTTTGAATTGAGCTACATTGTTAAGTTTTATTTTTTATTCTTTTCACCTGATTCCTTTAAATAATACTGAAAGGCATCTTTTTTAAAAATGTATTTTTTTTTTATTGATTTCAGAGAGGAAGGGAGAGGGAGAGATAGAAACATCAATGAAGAGAGAGAATAATTGATTGGCTACCTCCTGCTTGCCCCATACTGGGGATCTAGCCCACAACCCAGTCATGTGCCCTGACTGTGAATTGAAACATGACCTCCTGGTTCATAGGTCGATGCTCAACTACTGAGCCACACAGACTGGGCCTGAAAGGCATCTTCAGAACATTTTATATAGGCCATAGTGTTTTATTTTTTAAGCAGTTATATGAATTCTGGAAATTTTATCTTTGTGTTTTTCTTCAAAAACAAACATTTCTTAATGAAAAAAGATTCTGAGTCTTTGATATCCGCATACTAACAATTGTGAATCAATGGTGAAGGAAACAAACTTTGTGTCACTCTTGTCTTACCCCAAAGGACTTCCAGAAAAAAGATTGAATGCTCCCTTTATTTGACCCAACTCTATGGACATGTGGGTGCAGAGTATTCTCTGCATTGTCCAGCCAGACTAACTCAGTGATGCTTGAATGTTCAAGTGCTTTGCAATATCTGTCATCTCTTTATCCGCTCTGTCACTTTGTTTGTATTCTAAAATTATCATACCTGAATTATTATGACTTCCTAATTTGAGGTTCCTGCCTCTGTTCTTAACTCAAATAAGAAGGCCCCACCCTCCAGAAAATAAACTTTCTGTATAGAGAGGTAACTGTTCATTCACCTAGATCATCCACAGGAGTTCTGTGCAGTTGAGCTGGCCTATTGCCTTCCCAGGTCATTTCCCTATGGAATTTACAGCAGCACCCTTCTCCTGCCCTATCCCTTCTGCCAGATCCCTTGGACTTCATATTTCAGAAATACAAGTTAGTTTTTTTTCATTTGTTTACTCTTCAATTATCCATTACATATTATTGTGTGCCTTGTAAGTAGTTATTAGGGATGTGGGCTCTAGGTCCACATGGTCTAGATTGAAGCTTTGTGATCAGAGTAGAAGTTTTTAATTTATATCTCCTTCACCTTTCATATTTGTAAGATGGGGATGATATGAGCAACCAAGTCTTAGATTGTTGTGAACGTTGAGCTAATACAGGTAAAAAGCTTAGCACAGTGCCTAGGACATACTAGGCACACCAGTTTCACTCTTCTTCATCCTTCTCTGGGAATTTGTGTCATCACACCTTGCTTTTCCCTGTCTCAAGTGTCTCTCTCTGTCAACTTGAAGAATTTCTATCCATTCTTTAGAACCCTCTTAAGGTACCAGCTTCTTAGTAAAGCCTTCCCATGTCACCCTATCAATTCTCAGAAAGGCCTGATCACTCCATCTTCTGTTCTACCTCTGAACCTTGAAAATAAATTCATATGTAGCACACTTTTTCCAGATGTTGAGTGCCATTTGACTCTGGTGGGTCTTGATCTGGCATAGAGAAGGGTTTAGGAATCTGGAGAAGGGGCTGTACACAAATTAAATAAGAGTCCAGAGACAAAACATAATTTTGAAAGGCATATGTGGGGGCAGAGGAGCCTGGCTGAAGTAACCAAGTTCTCCTTGTCTCAGGACCCCTTGCTTTTTATTAACACAAATTGTCTTAAAGCAAGGTGGAGATATACACTTCAAAAGGTAGGTTTTAGAACAGAAGCATTGTCAGAATGGGGAATTGCCTTAGGCTGTTCAGGTTTTTGGCCAACAGGAGTCAATAACATAGATTAAGATGACTTGAGCTGTCTGACAGCAAGCAATCATCCTTTTCAGGTTTGGGGAAATGCCTTTAGACATTCTAATAAGCGATAACATATGTGACTCAACCCTTGTTGAGTCCTCAAGTTCCATTAACCTTTTGATGAAACTCTTGCAGTTATGACACGCTGGAACGGGTTTCTGGCAACTTTAATGCAATTTTTAAAATATATAATGGTGTCCCCTACTGGACCACAAAATCATGAGAACAAAGACTATGATTTCTTCATCATTGATTCCTTAGGAGCTAGCTCAGAGCCTGCCACAAACTAATTCACAAATAATTGTGGAACTGCATGTTTTGAATTCAACAGCAAAGTACTTTATGACTTAACGTGGTGGTGGTGGTATTGAATGTCAAGACCTTGGACTCTAATCCAGAGCACGTTGTGATGCTGGTGGGTATATAGTTTGATTAGTATAAGCCCTATCAAATAAAATGACGGCTGTGAGTTCTTCATTTATTTAACTACTTCTGGTAGTTTATAAGAAATGAATGTCTCTGGCCTCCTATTTAGAAATGGAAGCCATCCCTTGTGGTGGTTCAGTGCCAAAGATGTGTTGCTGTTCACCTGGAAGACGCCCTGTCCACTGGTTCAAGCTGTGCTCTAATAAACAGGAGCTTGAACACTTGATGATGGGAAGTACAGCTGAGGGCTCTTTCAAGTGCAGAGCCGATCATGCTGAATGCTTTTCTGGGTCATGTTCATTTCATAAAAACAGTTAATTCCCAGCCGTCCCAGGAGAGGAAATGCTGAAGGTCCCCAGCTGCAGTGTGGGGTAAGGGGGAAACCAAGGACTGGGAGCGGGAGGGGCTCTATCCCCTGTCCTCTCCCTGGCCAATAAGTGGCAGGCACTGAGCCCAATCACACAGGTCCCTGCACAGCGGCTTTCAGGCTAAATTTGTGCTGTTGCTTAAAAGCAGATTCTGCCTCCCCCTTTTGTAGTGACCACGTTGTTCCAGTGACCAGAGCAACATGACATAGAAGCAGAAAAAACACACCAAGTTCTTGCCAGTTTCTAGGCAGAGAAAATGCTTTTCTATGGCTGAAGTATGCTTCCCATGTTGATTTCCTAATCATGTCTTGTTTGCAAAGCCAAATACAATAGTTCCATGAACACTCATCGGCATTTGGTCGGTTTTGCTGCCAAGCTAATTAACAGATTTCAATTTAGAGGGAGGAGAATAAAGAGGATGCTTTTTCGTAAAGAGGTAGCTTTGTGGGAAATTTGATTTTTCTCTATTTAAGGATGGTTATGTCTATATTTTTGACATAACGCTTTAAATACTGATTCTGTTGGCCATGCATTTTTTAATTATAACATGTGCAGTCTTTAGATTATACTTAATGTTGATGCCAACACATTTGCAGTGTATAGTACTTAAATTATCTTTTTTAAAAATCTGATGAATAATTGAAAAAGTATTCACTTTTGGATCCAAATGTCAATATTAGAGAAGGTTATCTGTATGATGGATTTAGGTACACGTTGATTTGGCTCCATTTTCCTCGTTGTCAGAAATGGGAACACGGGTATTTGCTCTGGAACACCAAAGCTCTCCCTGTTACACAGCACATCCTCTGAATCCTGAAATCAGAGGCAGACAATCCTCAGGAAGGCTGTAGAGTGTAGGAGACTGAAAAGGAAGCAGGTGGGGACTCTTCCCTGGATGGCCAAAAACATTTGGAAGGGACAGGAATAGGGATACTGCAGCGGCTGGTTTAAGAGTGATGCTAGGGCAGGGCTTTTGGGCATGGATGGCCCTGGGGTCAACCATTTACCAGTGGGCGGTGGAGCTGCTCCATCTACACAGGCAGTCATCTGCACCCACCAGAGATATCCACAGTGATGTCTTTAATTCTGTTATCAGGATGGTGAGGTTTTTAGCTGAGTACACAGCTCTGCTTGAGGCTTTCAGGAAGCTTTGTGAATAGGAAGACACATGTGGTGGTGGAAAGAGCTCAGACCAGCTGTCGCTTGGGAGATGGAAGTTCAAGGTTAATTTCAGTTGGTTGGCAAAAGAGTATTGAGAGAAAAGTTCATTTTCATAATGTTTCTTTTGGCTGGAGACAGGGGAAATGGGGAAAAGATTAACATATTTTTCTAGGATCTCTTCTGAACTAATTAGGTTATTCCAATGAAAATGATCAGGCACAGCACTGAGTGCACTGTGGGTGCGAACCCTTAGTTCTCACACTAGCCCCATGAGGTAGAAATCCTTACCCTTTCCTTTTTAGAGATGCGAAGTTGAGGCATAGAGAGGTTAAGCAATTGCCCAGAATCACCCAACTAGTAAGTGGCAGAGCTGGGATTTGAACCAAAGAAGTCTTGTGACAGAGTTGCTGCTCTCAGCCAGTGCCCCCTACTTATTGCCTGGGCCTTCAGAGAAATGGAGATATGACAGCTGGCCTGGTCTCTGAGTATTCTGTAGCACTTCATGGGGCAGTTTCCTCACTGGGTTAGTAATTGATTTTCGGTTTGTAGTACCTCTATTATTTTGCACAGACCTTATGAAGTTGTGGGACACAGTGCCTGTGACCTGGGGCCCAGAGTGACAGGAAGGTGGGGAGCATTGAGTGACCTACGAGACACTTTTTGACTCTTGGCAGAGGAATAGAGGTAGTGTCTTGTGGTGGAGTTTAGAATTTACTGAAATGAAACTTAAGATGATTAAACAGATAAAATAATCCATTTTTAAAATATATTTTATTGATTTTTTACAGAGATTAAGGGAGAGGGATAGAGAATCAGAAACACTGATGAAAGAGAAACATCCATCAGCTACCTCCTGCACACTCCCCCCTGGGTATATGCCCGCAACCAAGGTGCATGCCCTTGACCAGAATCGAACCTGGAACTCTTGATTCCGCATGCCGATGCTCTATCCACTGAGCTAAACAGGTCAGGGCAAAATAATCCATTTTGATTTGTTTATGTTTGCTTTCTTTTTATCAGTAATATTTCCATCTTTCTAGAACGATGTGAAGCCTGTCAAATCATCCTAAAACTTAAGCTAGCAAGGCATTTATTTGGCTACTGATGCTAAACACATCAACTCAGACCCACTGCCTGCACCTTAAAGCTTGAAGCTTTTTCTTT
>PVJN01044152.1:0-17452 GCA_004026805.1 Lasiurus borealis | reverse complement strand
GGAGAGAAACCGAATAACCCTGAAATTAGAATGGGGCTGGGAGGGGGAGGGTCACGCCGCTGTAATATCACTGGAACACGATGCAGAGGAAAGTAATTTACTCCGAAGTGACAGTCTGAAGGCAAAAAATAAACTAACAGGAGGGAGTTGAGGCTCATTAGCAGCCTGGTCTCAATATTTCATTATTAATGATAATAAGGAGAAGAAAGGAGGGAGAAAAGGCATATTACCCATTCCCCTTCCCAAACACACACACACACACACACACACACACACACACACACACACACAGCACAAACCAGCCCAGGGGGGCTCACAATAGCACAGGCTTTAGCAACAAAAGGCCCCTCCAGGAGAAAGAAACCGCCAACTGCCAGGCAGGATGAAGAATGGGGTAGCTCTGGGCCTGGTCTGCCTGCTGGTAAATGTTTGAATCAGTGGAGCCCCTCGGTGGGATTCCGCATAATTTATTACAACCTCCACCACAGGCAACCAAGCCCCCAGCAGATGCCTTGCAGGCAGCCTGGATGAGCATCAGTGAAAGGGGAGACCAGCTGAGCTGCCCCTGAGATTTCTTGGGCAACACTCCTCTGGGCAGGAGGCAGTCGCTCCTCCCAGAGATTGTATATTGTCTGCACCCAGACAGAGAAGGAACAAAGATAGGGGGAATCAATAACTCTGGTCTGGATACAGTAAATGGAAACAGGGCACATCACCGAGATTGTAACGAAAGCCTAAAAATAAAATACTACAGTAAGTAACCATGCTGGATCCAATTTAATTTAAAATGGCCAAGGAGCTATCAGATTCTACCTGGTGACCAAATAGAGAAATTGATAATTGTCTTCCATGTCATCAGGCTGCCTCTTCTGACAAATATTTTGCTGAGACATTTTCTTTTTTGACATTAACTTCGTATCCCAGCAATCTTGGCCTGGTCCAATGTTCTTGGACCATTTCTGAACACATTAATATCGTTATACTAATGTTAATTCTTTTGGGAAAAATAATTGTTGCCTTCTTCTGTTTCCATTACCCAATGGCCTTGAGCAAGTGAAAACATGCAAGTTCAACTTTTCTATTGTTTATGTCCTTGTCATTGACTAACATGATAGAATTTTCTATTTGATCAACAGTTACATGAGGGTTTACCACTGTGCTTGGCACAGTGCTGGGTTAGAATAAATGAACCAATACATGGTCCCGCTATTCTTGTTGCTCACAGACAATTGAAGGAGAACACTATGAAGCAGTAAGCACACAAATGACCATGTGATAACAAATTGAGTTAAGTAGCACAGAGAGAATTATTCTGGAACATTAACAAAGCTGGTGGTGGGGATGGGAAAGCTGATAACTGAAGGAAGCAGCAGCCAGACTGGAAATCCAGGAGAAGGAAAATTTCAAACAGAGAGACTGTCCATGTGAAGAAGGTCCAGACTCAGAAAAGAGCTTTCTGGTTCTTGTTTTAAAAGGAGGAAGGCCAACCCTCTAAGGCCAATACTCAGCACTTAGAGCATTGACCTATGCACCAAAGGTCTCAGATTTGATTACTGGGTTTTAAGTTCAACCTCAGTCCTGAATTGGGGCACTTGGGGAAGGCAACCAATCAATTGATGTGTCTCTCTCACATTAATGTTTCTCTCTCTCTCTTCCCCTCTTCCTTCCCTTCCTAGCATTTTCTCTTAAAAAAAAAAAGAAGAAGAAAAATATCCTCAGGTGAGAATTAACAAAACAAAAAAAGTAAAAGGAGGAAAGCCAGTATCTCTGGAGTGGAGTGCGGTGCGGAAGGGAGCACGGTGCCACATGTCACTAGACAGCAGGCAGTGTCAGTGAGGTTGGACTTTATTCTAAGGTTCAGGGGAAGCTTTTGGATTCTTTAAACTAGAGAAGAGACACGAATAGGCTTATATACCTCTTAAAAGGGTCTCTCTGGATGCTATGTGCAGAATGAGTTGGAGATGAGACAAGCCTGGAAGCTAGAACACCTGCTGAGGGACTTTTCAGTGGGACAGGGAGAGGTGAAATGTACCCAAAAGTACAGGAGGAGATCCAAGGTAGAAGAGACAGGCTGTGGTAAGAGATGTGTGTTGGGTCCAGGGAGAGAGGGAGGTGTCAAGAAGGCCCACAGATGTCAGGCTAAGCCCTCTGAAGCTGGTCTTTAGTACAACAGTGAACATGGCAGTCTGTGAGTCTAAACAGAGACATAACATTTTTGTAAGAGTTAAATCTGCATACTTTTCTGTCTTCTTGTGGACAACTAGGTGTGAGCCCCATCCTACCCAACTATACCTGGAGAGTCAAGAAGACTAGGTTCTTGCTTCTAGGTGTTATGTTCTTCCTCCTACATTCCTGAACCCCCTTTGCTTTTCTCCTTTAAGTCCAGAACCTAATGACCTCTGAGGCAGGGCAGAGGAACCTGTGGAACAGTGGTTCTCAAAGTGTGGTCCTGGGATCAGCATCATCACCATAACCTGGGAATGTGTGAGACATATAAACATTCAGGGTCCACCCCAGATCTACTCAGCCATCTGTGCTGGAGCCAGCCCTGTAGGTGATTCTGATCCACACTAAAGTTTCAGAGTCACTGCTCCATATCTATGCCATGCAACACAGCTGCCACTCATGAGTCCATGAGGTGTCTGATCTGAGCTGGATATGTAGTGTAGAGTGCACATCAGATTTCAGACTCAGTACCAAATAAGTAATACAATTTTTTTTAAAATATGTTTTATATTTACCTATGTTGAAATAATCTATATATATAAAAGTCTAAGTGATCTTTAGGACTGGATGACCAGAATGACCGGAATGACTGGTTGACCAGTTGCTATGATGCACTGACCACCAGGGGGAAGATGATCAATGCAGGAACTGCCCCCTGGTGGTCAGTGCTCTCCCACAGTCAACCTCCCACCGCCCCTCCCCCCTGCAAGCCCACCCTCAATGGGCCCTGATCACTGGCCAAGCCAAGGGACCCCACCCATGCACGAATTCATGCACCAGGCCTCTACTTTATTTAATATTTGGGGTTAAAATATATTATTACTAGAGGCCCAGTGCATGAATTTCATGCATCAGGGTGTGTGTCCCTCAGCACAACCTGCACCCTCTCCAATCTGAGACCCCTCGAGGGATGTCTGACTGCCCTTTTAGACCTGATCTCAGTGGGCAAAAACAAATATCTCACAATCCAGGACTACTGGCTCCCAATTGCACACCTGCCTGCCTGATGCCCCTAATTACTTCTGCCTGCCAATCTGATCATACTCTAACCACTCCCCTGCCAGCCTGATCAACACCTAACTACTCCCCTGCCAACCTGTTCAATGCCTAACTACTCCCCTGTCAGCCCGATTGCCCCTAACTGCCCTGCCCTGCTGTCCTGGTCACCCCCAACTACCCTCCACTGCAGGCCTGGTCACCCCTAACTGCCCTCCCCTGCAGGCCTGGTCCCACCCAATTTCCCTCCCCTGCTGGCCTAATCACTCACAACTGCCCTCTCCTGCCAGCCATATTGTGGCAGCCATCTTGTGTCCACATGGGGGATGGGGGCGACCATCTTTGACCACGTGGGGATAGCCATCGTGTGTGTTGAGAGTGACAGTCAATTTGCATATTACCTCTTTATTATATAGGGTTAACACTGAAGTTAATTTCACTTTTTTCTTTTCATTTTTTTAGTGGCTATAAGACAAGTTAATAATACCTGTGTAATGCATACTGTGTTTTATTGGATAGCACAGCTCTAAAGCATTGCTTCTCCAACTTCAGTGAGCATAAGTATCACCTGGGGACCCTGTTAAAATGCAGCTTCCCATTCAGTAGGGCTGGGTGAGGGCAGGAATTCTGCATTTCCAGCAACTCCCAGGAGATGCCAAGGCTGCTGGGCTATTGACCACACATTGAGTAGCAGGGCACCACCACATGGTGTGAAAGTTTCTTAAATGTAAAAGCAATAACCTGCTTTTAAACCCCATCTCTGTTTCTTATTGGTTATATGACTTTGGACAAGTCATTTTTAAATGAAAACGTAGATAACAGAAATAACCACACAGGGTTATCATAAGGTTTAAATAAAATTATGTTGATGTAATTGTTTTTATACTATCCAAGCCAAATAAATCTAAATAATTATTCTACACACTCTCTCTCCTCCCCTCTTTCTTTCCTTCTCCCCCTCCCCAACCCCACCACACACACACAGTCAAGGACTGGAGTGAGTGGTGCACACAGCCAACTTCCTTAGTTTCTAAGAGAAGTCGGACTATAGGGAGACATCATAATTACTTGGCTACTCCAAATTATTTCCAAATTATTCCTACCTGCATCATCTGAATCACGGTGAACAATGAGAAGTTATCTGAGAGAGATAGCAGCATTTGGCCATCATCTCTCTTAAAACATTTGGGCCTGGCGTCAGGACTTTTCAAAAGGGCAAGGCCCTAGAGGGGTCATTAACCTAAATATCCTGGTAAATACTCAGCTCCAGGTATCAGAGAATCAGAGCATCCACAAGGCTAGGGGGCCTTCATCAGATCAGACTTCACTAGCAATTAGCAAGTAACCAGACTCCTAAAAGGAACCACTTTGTGACCTGAGGAAAAAAGAGAACATACCTTCCTTTGCACCTGTGTCATCATTAGAAGGATGGGGAAGGCAAAGAAAGAGGCACAAAGCAATAGTCCCTTAAAGCATAATTGTCATGCTGTGAGTGGTAGCATCCATATGGTGGAGTTTAGCACAGCTCTTCTCTAGGCCTAAGGTGCTGGGAAACAACATGCAGGAGAGGACAGGGAGATGCTCAGAAACTGAGCCTGTGTGTGCCAATCACTGTGCTAGGTGCTGCCACTAGCTTTAACAGGAAGAGATTCTGATTCATCACCTGCTAGCAACAAATCCTCTCTCACCTGCATGCGCACACACACTTCACTTATTCCACCCTTGCCCAGCAAGGAGGGCTGTAAAATTACTGATACTTTAATCTTTCATAAAAATTACTGATACTTTAATCTGGAATTTGGGGACAGGGTAGGCAGGTCATCCTCAACCTTTCTAAAAGCAGTTTCCTCTGGAAGGGGAAAAGCTAAGTTTTTAGAGTGAGACTCCCACACTGCTAGCTCTGTTGATATCACATCCCATGCACAACCGAGAAAGCCACATAAACCAGATCAGTTGCAGTGGATTCAATTCAGACCCAGGTTTGTCTGGCCTTTGTGGCTCAGTGGTTGAGTGTTGACCTATGAACTAGGAGGTAATGGTTCAATTCCCAGTCAGTCACATGCTTGGTTTGCAGGCTGGATCCCCAGAGGTGGGCATGCAGGAGGCAACCAATCAATGATTATCTTTCATCATTGATGTTTCTATCTCTCAATCTCCTTTCCTCTCTGAAATCAATAAAATATATTTTAAAAACTAACAAAAAAAGACCCAGCTTTATTGACAAGTCCATATTTAACCCATAGACTGTAAGTTAGTTTTCCTCTCTGGATCTTAGTAGCAGCATCTTTAAAATTAGAAGCAACATTTCACCATTGTCCCCTCAGCCATATTCTGCTATCCTGAAGGGTAATTTTGCTTCCATAGAGTGACAGCCCCTCATCCCAGTGCCAGGGGCCTCTTTGCTGTCAGGGTACATGCAGTGCCCGTGGAGAGCAGGCATCACTGCAGAAGGACTGGGAGAATACAAACACCATGAACAGGACCCAGAGATCCATGTCTGAGCAACCCAGAAAACAGAAGCCTGTCTGGGGCAGCAGCTGCCTTTGTGCCCCACTCCTCTGAAGTGAGACATTCAGCACACAAGGAGGAAAAAGCACAGGTGGGTTCCAGTGGAACAAAGCAGGGTCTAAGCAAATGTGACGTTTGTCATCAGGGCCCTCCCAGTTCTCTTACGTGTCCCTCAGATCCCAATCCAAAGGCCATGGGTTTTTCTGATCTCTTTCCTCTCTTGTAACCAACTGTGCTCTCCAGGAAAAAAATCTCTTACTACTAATCTCAAGAAAAAGAAGAAAATTTGTACTTAAGAACCTATTCTATATTAGGAACTTAAGTAAGAACTCTCATTTAAACTTTGCTATTGGACGAAGACTAGGGCAAGGCGATTGAGGCACCTGCTTCTTGGGCTGCATGAGTAAGGCAGCAGTGGCTCCCAGATCCAAAGTGCAGGGCTGGCTCATGCACCTCCCTCAGTGTGACACCTAAGCACCTCCCTTGCCTCCACCTAGCCTGGCCCTCTTTACTCATTTGTACTTGTATTCCCATGTCATTGTTATGGAATCAGCCAAACTCAGAACCCTGGGATTGATAGGCTGACCGATCTGTTTGCTCTATGCCCTGGTGATTTAGAATTCTAGATCTTTCCTTTGGTAGCTGGTAGCCTGGACACCCTACTTACTCTTTCCAGTTTACTCGTCCAATTACCTCACCGTGATGTAATGAAGATGAAAGAAGTAAGTAATGCACTGGAAGTACTTAAAACAGTGCTTGGGACAAAGAGGTCTCAATGCATGTTAACTACTTGATGATGCTGATGGTGGTAATAATAATGATGACGACAATGACAAAATCTTGATGAATGTTAGTTATTATTATTCTGATCGCATTTTTAACAGGTAATGCTCAGCGTGTTATCCTGCCGATGAGGTTTTTGTATATTAGTAGGAACAAATATCACTGAATCCAGGCAAATTATTTTTTTTTGTAGGAATTACAGAAGTGGCCTCAATCACACAACAAATGCCATTTCCAGCTCTAATGGCTGAAACCTGTGGCTGTGCACATTAAGGAAATGACTCTCCCTTCAGAATTAGGAACTTAATTCAGCAGGGGGACATTGTAAATTGGGGCCATGTGCACTCCAGCACCAGGCCAGCATTTCCTGAACTTCTGTCCCATGGAACCCAAGACGTGCCTCCTCTGCAGGTCACTGACAACTTGGTCAGGATGTAGTCAAATCCCTTGGGAAGCCTTGGCCCCACGAATTTAGGATTGGATTTCCCAGCCACCCTCACTGGCCTCCTTTCACAGTCAGTTACTCCTCCATTAATTGCTGTTGTTAATAACCCACAAAACACCTCTCTCTGGCAGTGCCAGTGCCTTGGGGAAGAGAAGCAGTGGCTGGCATTATTTCATTGACCTCCCCATTAGCAGTGCTTGCAAGTGTGGTCATGGAGCCAGCATCGCACACAGACTAACTGCTGGTCCCCGAGCACAGCTCTCATCCATCAGAATCAGCTTCTCAAAGGGTGTCTAGCAGAGCTGCACAGGGTGTAAAAAAGCTGGCAAGACCCAAAAGAGGTCTGATGTGACATGTGAAGTTGGCTCCCGGCCTGCAGAGGAGTGGCCGTTTCCTTGTTCCTCTGTACCGCACCATCTGTAGGAAGGGCAGGCATAAAGCAGGTGACACATGAAAAGTGAAGAATGAATCACTTCCCTGGAGGCCAGAAGCCTGGCACCCAGTGAGACCTGCCAGGAGAGAACGCAGGGCCCTCTCAGTTCTCTTACATGTGCCTCAGAGACGCACACTGGGGCTCTACTTCCTCAGGCTGGTGTTCCACCATGGAGCTGCTTGTCTCCCCACTGACAACTCTAATTCATCAGCCCCAAGAGGAGACAGAAGGGAGCGCTTGATGGATGTCACACTGGAGGATGCCCAACACCCATTGAGCCCGTGAGTTGACGGGAGCCTGGAAAGGATCTGACAGTAGAACACTACCTCAAGGGAGGACATCGGAACCAAGGGGCCACTGGCACCGTTACTATGGGCCGAGTGGCCCAAGTCTACTCTTTTTTACTCTTCTACTCTTTTGCTCTTCCTCTGCTTTTCCCCACTTTTTTGGTCTCATTTTTCTCCTGTGATGAACTGTACCCTCCCCCTCCCCAAAAACTCTCTCCCACTACATACACACTCACTCAATCTATGCCCATAAACGTGTGATATCTCCTATGCGGTTAGAATTATGATGCAGGCCTTAAAGAGGACAGAAGAACAAATAACATATCTGATTGTGACATGGGAAAACAAGAGCATCCACCTTGCCTTCCTGAATAGAGCCTTCAATACTGACAGCTCCCTATGTGGGAGAACAAAGATAGTCCATGTGGTAGGCCCACAGAAGAAAAAAAAATAGTTACAGAGCAAACCTGAAGATAGTGATGAAAGTCTGCTGTGATTAAAAAGAGGCAAGCTCAAAACCAAGACAGAGGTGATGTGGAACCCAGATGGTGGGGAGGCTACCAGCTGGGCACGGACCTACAGAGAAGCCTTTGGATGAGAAAGAACTATAGGCACCACCTCCCGGGTTGTGTGTGTCTTAGCTGCGATTCTTACCAATGATATACACCTTTGTTCCTAACAAGAATCAGGTGTTGGGATTGCAGGCCGCATGGTGGGTTGAGAATTTATAATGACCTGATCTTACGATAAAAGGGGAGGGCATGAAGTAAGGGAAGGCATGGATTAAAGGGACAGTGGCTGGATTGTGAGCTTCAGGGCTGAGATCACAGAGGAAGGTCCTTTGCACAACTATAAATACAGGGAGGCAGCAGTGGGCCGTCTTATTATACTTGCACTTCGCCCACTATAATGGTCTCTCCCCTGCTGCTAACTACAATTTCCACCACCACGCCATCCACACACATCCTTGTCTTCTTGGGTATCTTTTTGCCCAGTGAAAACTGTCACCTCTGTGTCTATACAGTGGTACCTCGAGATACGAGTTTAATTCATTCTGTAACCTTGAGGCTTGGGAAACTATGAGACACTCGAGGCGCGGTAAACTGGTGGGTCGTGTGCAGCCGGCCGATTCGTGATTACTCCTATCTCAAATGTTGCTCGTATTTCAAAGCAAAAACCGCTCGCTCAATGGCTCGTATCTCAAAAATCTCATATGTTAGGATATTCAGATCTCAAGGTACCACTGTACTTGATTGTGTCAAATGATTAAGCATTCAGCTGAGTGAGAGGAGAACTGTTTGCAGAGGAAATTATTGCCTTGCCTACACCTCTCATGAGGAAAACAGACCCACAAATGAACACCCGGTATCTCTTCCGGCTAGTGGCTCTCAGGTGGCCTGGCCCAAGTGCTCCGCTCCCCAGAAATAAGAAGGACCAACTGGAAAGTGAGTGCCTCTCTTAAAGAGTCTGTATGTGAGCCAGAGGAAGATCGAGAAGAATAAAAAGAGGATGAGAAGAAATAAGGAAAAGGGCTTCTGAATAACCCTAACAGTGAAACTTAATCATAGGGTTACAACCTCTCTTTCTCCATGGTTACAGCTGCTCAGAGCCTTTGCTATGCTGAGTCCTCTCCCTGGAATACCTTTCCCTCATTTGCCTGGGCATTTTGCATCATTCCCAAAGTATATATTACCTGAGAAATGAGGGGTGTAGGCAAGAACACCTAGAGAACACACATAGAAGAAATGGTGCCTGGGACAGTTCAGAAGGATAGAGAGAAGGTGGTGTCTAACCTGAAGATAAGACCTTAAGAAACATTCCCAGCTCCTGCACAGTGGCTGTCCTGATGCTTCATCCCAAGTACACCAGAGGACACTTGCTTTGACACATCCTCTCCCAAAGTCATGGTTTGGTTGGTGGTCTGAGTTGCAGAAACAGCTGAGCTTCAATTTAAACAAACTCTAATCTTGCTTTTAATCTTTTAACAAGATTATGTTTAACCTGAGTCCAAGGTGAACAAACCAGTTTCAGATAAGAAAGGAATAATAATAAAGTAGGGGGAAAACTGACTTAGATAAAACAGTTAGTTTACTTTTTTTTTTTTAATTTTTTGCTGGGCTTTTCCTAGGAAGACATAGTGCTGAGATGAAAATACTTAGCCTTTATTATAAGAGAAACCTGGCACTGAATCCAGCAGCTTATTAATGTGAGATGCCTTGGATAAGTATTTTAATCTATTTGAGCCCCAATTTCTTCAAGTAAATGTATATATTAATAGCTGCCTCCTAGACATGTAAGGCAGTAGTTCTCAACCTTTCTAATGTTGCAACCCTTTAATACAGTTCCTCATGTATGGTGACCCCCAACCATAAAATTACTTTCGTTGCTAGTGCTTAACTGTAATTTTTCTACTGTTATAAATCATAATGTAAATATCTGTGTTTTCTGACAGGACTCTGTAGCAGTTCTCAACCTGTGGATCATTTTCAACACCTAGAATGGCACCTGTCATATAGTAGGCTCTCAATAAGTAGTTATTGAATGAAGGAACCCAAAAACAATTACCTGATGGAATAAGGTATAGTAAAGAGTAAAGAGAGGATGGCAGAAATATATTTTGAAATCTCAATATGTTAGCACATAAAATGAACATTTACTTACAATCAAATATACTCAATGTTTTCTATATGTATTAGGGACAATAAGTGTGGTAATACATATAGAGAACGTTGAGTATATGTATTAGGGACAATAAGTGTGGTAATACATATAGAGAACGTTGAGTATATTTGGTTGTAAATAAATGTTGATTTTATGTGATAATATATTGATATATCAAAATATATTTCTGCCATCCTCTCTTTACCCTTTACTATACGCTATTCCACTGGTCGGCAAACTCAGTCAACAGAGCAGCAAAACGCAGCTCGCCGACCACTGCTCTAGTCCATCAGGTAATTGTTTTTTGGTTCCTTCATTCAACAACTAATTATTGAGAGCCTACTACATGACAGGTACATTCTAGGTGTTCAAAATACTGTATATAAATTATACAAAGAGTTATTTTTTTAGAGGAGAAAGATTAAAGAGTGGGAAATATAACCAGCTTTCAAAAGAAGAGCAAAACAAACAAATATCGCAATGGCTTTTGCTTTCAAAAGCCTAAGCCATGGGAGGAGAAAGGATTTAGGTCTAGACACAGTGCTCTGGCAGTGGGGTAAGCATGGCTTCCAGACTACAGAGGGGTGATGGGCAAAGAATCAGGAGGCAGAGATTGATAGTGTGGCAGTGCAAGCTTCCTTGTTCCTGGGAGACAGCAGAATGTCAAAGAGACTTGGGTACAGAGTCCATCTGCTACAGTTTGCAAAATGGCCATCTCTATGTATGTTTTGTTTGGCCTGAAATATGCCCCATGCTTTGTTTTCAAAAAGAGAATCATGGCCTGAAACACTTAAGAGGTAATTGGGCCCACCTCTTATTTTATAGATGAGCAACTTGTGGCTGAAAAAAGTGAAGGGACTTAATCAACTCACATAGTAAAAGAGTGGGTAATTGTGTGCATAACCTAGATGTAGATAGTACTGACTATGGGAGACCAGACTCTGAAATATGGGCTAATTCAGGGCAATAAAACTACCTGGGGAAGTCAAAAACATGTTTATTAAAATGCAGATCCTCGGGCCCCATTCTAAGGGCTTCTCATTTCAGGGGTCCATAAAGAGCCAGAGGAAACTGCATGTAACAGGCACCCCATGATGCAGATGGTCTGAGGACTAATTGCCACCTGAGGCCTCTCCACTAATTTGTATGGAAACCCACAACCTCTGAGATATAATAAGGTGATCTCAGTTCCATAAAATCCCTGGCTAGTGCAGCTCCCTCATATAGGTGTAAGCTGAACCTCTTCAGCTGAGTTATGGCGTGTATTTGCATAAATTACCATGCAAAACTTGTTAATATTTCCTAGATATCCTTTTTCATTGCTCCATTAGACAAGGCTTTGTGCTTTTGTGTGGGGCTGAATGTCAGCCAATCTGAATCCACAATTGTGATGGCTTCGAGATTGAGGTGGTAATGTATTCCCCTCTTGGAGCCCTGTGTCACCTATCTGTCCTAAGGAATGCTATTTGAAATCAGTTGAATTTTATCATGCAAATTACAGGAAGTGCTATGATTATAAGCAGCAGGAGGTTCCTGATTTCCTATCATTTACACGTTAAGTGAGTTGGGCCTGCTAGGTGGAAAGGAAGAATTTATGTAAAGAAAAGGAAGGAGCAATGAAGGAAGGGGAAGCCATAGAGGTTGAAGCCCTCAAGGCTTTGTGCTTCCAATAAATGAGGCTTAAAAAAATTCTTGAGCCCTGGCCGGTTGCTCAATGGTTAGAGCATCAGCCCATAGAACAAAGGATCGCAGGTTTTTTTCCTAACCAAGGGAATGTACCTCAGTTGCAGATATATGGTGCATGATAGGAGGCAACCAATCAATGTCTGTCTGTCTGTCTCTCTCCCCTCCACCCTCCTTTCGACTCTCTCTAAAAAAAAAAAAAAAAAAAATCAATGGAAAAATATATTTGGGTGAGGATTAAAAAAAGAAAAAGAAAAATGCTTGAATTTGTTTGATATAAAAGACTCAAAAAGACTTGGCTTTTCAAAGGAGAAGCATGTAAGAGAAGGCAGGACATAAGGTAGCTACTCTGTGGTTATGCCAAGAGAGAGTTACACTTCGGTGGATTGATTAAAGTGTAATTGCAATGTTAGAGAATTTTGGCTTCAATACAGTTAGATGAAGTTGGGACTTAGAGAAAATCAAGTGCACCTGCCTATTTTACAAGTAAAGATCCTGAGAACGAGAGAGGAGAAATCATATGTTCAAAATCAAATAAGTAGTTTGACAGTAAAAATCACACCTCCTGATGCTCAACCCTGCAGAGTTCCTCTCTGACTCTCCATGCCATCACTGGAGCTCTTGGATCACAGTGGCTCCTAGGGAACCTAATCACAACCAAATTCCTCTAATCCACTTCTACTCCTTTTCTTGAATCAAACTTTACTTGCCTGTATTCTCTTTGCATCTGTGCCAGAAAACTAAACCAAAGCTGGAAAACCATCCCTTAAAATGCTGTTGTCCACCCACCCTGCCCACAGTTTGTTCTTCCTCTGGGCTCTTCCCTGCCCACATGTTCTTCCTTTCCACACGCCCATCTCCGCCTTTTGTGTACTGCAGCCACTCTGCATTGTAAAGTGGGTGGGGAAGTACTGCATGGAGCATTCCTGCTTGGAGATGTTCTCTCTGGGCTGGTAATTGCAAATGAAAGAAAATATAAAGGAAACCATGATACTTTAACCTTTGATATTGAAATTTCAGCCACAATTATAGCAGCTGCCTCAGAAACATGTCAAGAAAGAGCTTCTTCTTAATGACTTTCCTCAGGCCACTGTGGCAAGGAATGCAGAATTTATTTTCTATGCATCCAATTCTGCCTGTCTCTGTAAAGGTGACTGAATAACAGTGAGGTGGGGTTAGTCATGGTAGGAGAAGGCATAGAGATTGTAGAGAGCAAGATGGATTAAAAAAAAAAAAAGAATTGTAATCCTTAAGCAAATATAGGAAAACAGACATTCAATCATGGAGTAGAAGCATTGAAAGAGCTGGTAGGAGCTAAATAGCCAGAATGACCAGTGACCAGGAGTTAGGAAACCTCTATTTTCATACCTGTCCAGACATAGTTATCCATTTGAACTTGGATAATCCATACAACTCTCTGACCTCTGTGTCCTGTTTCCTAAACTAAAGTGTAGAAGCAACTGATCTCTATCATTGTATAATTCTAAATGACCTTATGTCTACAGGAGTCATTGGCAACAGGCCTGTACTAACACTAGGACTTCTGGAAGAGACATGGCCCCTGTGGTGGCTAAAGATTTCAGGAAACTGGCCAAAATAAGAAGAGGATCATTAATAACTAACAGCAAGCAGGGTGAGACTGTGTAGTCAGATGGCAAGGACAAGAAGAGAACAGGTGGAAAAGGGTGTGCTGGTTGCATAATTCAGCCTCTTTTAGAAGTGATCCATATCATTGCTCAAAAAGTGAGGAAGTCACCTTCTGCCGGTCTAGCAGGGGGGTAGAGCCAAAGACCCAACTTACAGTGATCAGGCTCCATCTGAACTAGGCCAATTATACCTCAGTCCCCAAGGTCTGTCATTTCCTATTATAAGTTTTAATAGCAGTGATCATAATTTTCCTTTAGATCAGTGGTTCTCAACCTGTGGGTCGCGACCCCTTTGGGGGTCAAACGACCCTTTCACAGGGGTCGCCTAAGACTATTGGAAAACACCTATTTCCCATGGTCTTAGGAACCAACACACCGCTCCTCGGTGTAGCACAATGTAGCAATGTAGTTTACTGTTGTCATATTAAGACTGTTACCCATGCTACACCACTATTCAAGACAAAATTTCATTTATTTGTAATTAAAAATAAATATTTCACAATATATAATTACATATTGTTTTTGTGATTAATCACTATGCTTTAATTATGTTCAATTTGTAACAATGAAAATACATCCTGCATATCAGATATTTACATTACAGTTCATAACAGTAGCAAAATTACAGTTATGAAGTAGCAACGGAAATAATTGTATGGTTGGGGATCACCACAACATGAGGAGCTGTATTAAAGGGTTGTGGCATTAGGAAGGTTGAGAACCACTGCTTTAGATGCACCACTTCTTTTCCTCCTGAAGAATTTTAAGCCCAGTAGCAAATGGAAAAGAAATATTTATTTGAGGAGTACCTCAAGGCCACAAGGCCATGGGGAATAGGGGAAGGTGGTGGAACTGGAGAGATGAAATACTGACAACAGGAATTAAGACTCCTTATGCCAAACCTGGAGACCATTTCTAACTTGAGCTTGTTGGGTTGGTTGAAAAGCATTGATGGGATTCACAAAGATCTGGGAGGTTCTTTGTGACAGTATTATAGTAAAGGAGTGGGAGAATCTCCTTTTTTATGTCAGAGGAAATTAAGTCAAGACCTGTATTTTCCATCAAAGCCTTAATATTCATGGAGAACCAAGCTTTATGACAGAAGGCCAAGAGCTTCTGGAAATAAAACATTCTTCTGAATCTAGCTTGTAGAGTGGTAACAAACAATGTACTAATCCCATTTGTGAATTCAATGGGCTGATTGTTCCCTGTCAGTGGCCAAACCAGTATGTTCTGTTGGCTCTAAAAGCTGTACTAATCCAGTTACCTTCCTACTTGCTTGTTGCTCATATTTTCTGTTGGACATTTGATTCAGGAATTTTAATCCCTGGATTTAGAGGAGCGCGTGTTATATGTCTACAAAGCATCCAGCTGGTGTTTAAAGCTATAACATTTTGAGTTACCAGGAAAAGACACTCAAAATAAAGGAGGGGAGACATATGGAGTCCTTTGCCTCCCACCAGCATCCTCTTGGCCACAGAGACAAAGCTGAGGAGCCCAGGGAAGTTAGCCTGCGAGTGGATCTTGGTGCTTTGTTTCTGTGATGTTCTTCATGTGCGGGAGGCAGCAGAGCTTGGTAGCCATCCCCTGGCTGCCATGTTTGACAGTATCTCAGACACACATTCTGAACATGGGCTGTCCCTGGAGAAGCTTCAGTGCTTAGTCCTGTCACTGTGAAGCATCCATGCACAGCCAGGCTACAGGCAGACCCAACGTTCTCAGGGAATGGCTGTCAGTCATCAGTAATCCTACAGCCCACAAGAGTACACATTGAACCAGCATGCAGATGGGCTTGAACAGAAGTATGAGAGGACTCAGACTCTACAGGGGGCAGCCAGCACAGCCCCATGAGATGCTAATGTGCTTTGAAGAGTTCCAGGAGGAAATGACTTACAGGATGTTGTCCTTTCAGGCATTTTGCTACAGACATGCTTGGAAGGTGTCATCTCCATGGTCTCTGAAACATAATCTGCTAGAGTTGATCTGGTCATCGCTTTCAGAAAAGTATCTAGTGGCTCCTTAAGGAAGTCAATCATTCATCCATCCATTTATCTCCCACCTAACCTTTAATGAACCACTTCCATAGCACAGACTAGATTAAGTTAAATTTGGGACAATGTGTCTCATGAGAGATCAAATTTAATGTCCTTGGCTGCCAAAAAACAAACATATCCAAAAACAACCAACCTATTTTTAACATTTATGGCCTCCTGAAAATAACTGTTGTTCAGGGTCTGGGTAAGTGTCCTGAAGCCATCACTTTGGATTCTATTTTCCTGTTCCACCGGCTCCCTACAAACTTCTTTCTCTTTAAACAATGGGAGAACTAGATTAAACAACTATTTCTTAAAATATGCTATTTTGCTGAATATTCTAACACAAACTCTTTTAAATATCCCAATGCATCCATGGGTTCATGTCATAGTATTATTAGCTCCATCCTATATAATCCTATACAGTGGTACCTCGAGATACGAGTTTAATTCGTTCCATAACCTTGAGGCGTGGGAAACTATGAGACACTCGAGTCTCGGTAAACTGGTGGGTCGTGTGCAGCCAGCCGATCCGCGAGTTTACTCCTATCTCAAATGTTGCTCGTATTTCAAAGCAAAAATCGCTTGCTCGATGGCTTCTATCTCAAAAATCTCGTATGTTAGGGCACTCGTATCTCGAGGTACCACTGTATAATAAAAGGCTAATATGCAAATAGATGGAACAGCAGAACAACCAAACAACTGGTTGCTATGATGTGTGCTGACCACCGGGTGGGGATGGGGGGGCGCATAGAACATGGCAGGCATCAGCTGTGGCAGGATGGTGGAGCAGGTAAGTGGGGACAGCAGACGAAGGCAGGGTGCTGGTTGCTATCATTAGGGCAAGCCTCTGGTGGTTACTGAAAATACTTTGCTCCCCCCTGCTGTGGTCCTGCCTGGCACTTACATCTGCCGCCAGCACTGGCCCAGCTCGCACCTGCTGCCAGCACTCGAGATGCTGCTTGTCCTCACTGCCAGTGCTGGCCCCACATGCTTCTGTAGCCAGCGCTGGAGCCTCTGCCCACATCTGCTGCTGGCATCCTGTGCCAGTCCCACTTGTTCCACACCATTAGTGGGTGTGAACGGTGGCTGCTGGCCCCAATCACCCCTCAGGGCTTCTCCACTCCCCTTGTTGTCCCCTTGGGGCTGGCAGCCACCTCTCATACCCATAGCCGGTGCTGGAGCCAGTCCCGAACGCTCGGTGCCATCCGTGGGTGCAAGTGGTGGCTTCTGGCCCTGATCGCCCCTAAGGGCTTCTATAACTCCTCCTGCCCCATGAGGGGTTATTGAGGCAGCAGTCACAGCTGATACCCTTTGATGGCACCAGCCCCACTTGCACCCACTGCTGGCGCTGGCCCCAATTGTTCTGTGCCATCAATGGCTGTGAGCAGGATTAGCACCATCAGCGCATGAGAGCGGCAGCAGTGGGAGCGGGGCTGCCCGCAGAGAGGGGAATGGGGGCCATGGCAGGAGGGGCCGGGCAAGGGTGCAGAGGATGAGCTGCGACCCACCCCTGTGCCCCCGTAGCCTTGAGGCCCACAGTTACTTTCAAGGTGTATGAATTCATGCCCTAGTCTCTCTGTCTCCTCTGTCTCTCTGCCTCTCTCTCTCTCTCTCTTTCTCTCTTTCTCCCTCTCTCTCTCTCTCTCTCTCTCTCTCTCTCTCTCTCTCTCTCTCTCTCTCTCTCTCTCTCTCTCTCTCTCTCTCTCTCTCTCTCTCTCTCTCTCTCTCTCTCTCTCTCTCTCTCTCTC
>PVJN01044151.1:0-17452 GCA_004026805.1 Lasiurus borealis | reverse complement strand
TTTTTTTTTTTTTTTTTTTTTTTTTGCCTAACAGCCAAGAGGATGGCATGGCCGTGAACTGAGATGGGGAAGATGTGGGCACAGGCTGGGGCAGTGAAGGTCAGGAGTTCCATTTGGGATAAATTTTATTTGTGGTCCTTATGGGACATCCAAGTGGGAATTCTCAGAAGGCCGTTGGATGTATGAACTTTGGGGTGGATTTGAGGGGGAAATTTGGGAGCCCTCAGAATAAATGATACAAAAAGTCCTGGGGCTGAATGAGATGGCCCAGGGAAGGAGTGCTGTACTCCACCCATCTCCTCTGAGGTGGGGTAACCAGAGAACCTTCCTCCTGGGTTGAAATGGGATGATGAATGTTGGGTGCTTCGTGTGATGGGCTTTAGGTGCCTGGCACCTGCTCTGTGGCTATTACGGGCGGCACAGGGAGGCTCAGGGAGGGAGGGGCAGTAGCAGAGACCTTGGGAAGGGGCCATTGAAAATAGATTATTAACGGTAGAACTTAACCCCACACCTTCTTAGGGTGCGGTCACCCTCTCTGCAGAGGTCAGATTCCCAGGTGCTCTCTGGACCCTGACCCTTTAGTCCAGGCTGTCTTATTCGTGTTTCACGCAGCCCGCTAGAGGGATGTCTGGCCATCCCAGTCCTATCAGGACAGGACAGGCCTCAGCCTTACCTCGCTCCAGTTACAGTCTGGCCCCTGGCCTCCGACTGCTGGGCTTTCTGTCTCCCTGCCTGGCACACCCCCATTGGACCTGCGACCTGATGTCTTCCAAGCCTGCACCGTCCCATTCGATCCCCCAGCAATCCTATGTAGCAGGTTCTCCCGGCGCCCTCTTCAGAAGGAGGAGTGAGGCAACACCACCCACTGCCTGGGTCACCTCATCGAGTCCCATGACCTCACACACCAGGGACACCAAGGGCTCCCAAACTTTTCTCTTCAGCCAGATCTCTCTCCCGAACGTCACACTTTCCCATCGAGAACTGCCTTTGGGTTCTGCAGAGCTCGCCCGAGGAATCAGAGGACCAGAAGGAGATCTGGGATCCTCGCTGTCTCCCTTTGGAAGGGTCACTCATTTTCTTAGAGTGAATGTGAGTTGGAAAGGATCCCAGGGGCCATCTGGTCAATCTCTTCAGCTGTCACAGATGAGAAAACCGAGTCCCCAAAGAGGAAGTGACCTGCGTGAGGTCACCCTCAGGATGAAGCAATGCTCCGTGTGTTGTCCACGATGTTACATCTGCTTTCGGAAAGGAGGGAGAGCAGTGACCATTCAAACAGTCTGACCTCATCCCCCTCCTGTTAGGAGATCTTCAGTGGTTCCCTATTGCTTCATCACCGTGAGGTCCAACTGCCTTAGGACAACAGGTCCGTCCCTGACACCTCCACCCACTGCGTCTCCTACCATTCCCAGAATCCACCACCAACTCGCCAGTGTGTGCCCTCTCCCCCCACACCCTAGACTAGTGGTCGGCAAACTCATTAGTCAACAGAGCCAAATATCCACAGTACGACGATTGAAATTTCTTTTGAAATTTTTTAAACTTCTTCTAACGCCACTTCTTCAAAGTAGACTCACCCAGGCCGTGGTCTTTTGTGGAAGAGCCACACTCAAGGGGCCAAAGAACCACATGGGGCTCACGAGCCGCAGTTTGCCGACCACTGCCCTAGACCTCTACACAGACTCTCACCTCTGCCTAAATGCCTCCCCACTTCCTTTACTTGGTCAACTCTTACTCCTCCTTTACTTCAGTAGATGCTCCATCCTTCAAGAAGTCTTCTCCACAGCCCCCCAGTCCAGGCAGGTGCCCTCTCAGAGGCCACATAGCGCCGTCACCAGGTGGCACTGCGTTCCCTGCTTTGTAGCTTCTCTACATCACAGGTTTGGCGACCGGTATGGCTTCAATAAAGTACAAAGGGACTGAGGGTCAATCACAAGAGACGTGTGTTAGGTTTAAAGCAGGAAGGACCAGCTGCAAGTCCCCTCCCCCAGCCCCAGAGCGGACCGGGGAGCAGCAGGGTGGGAGTCAGGCAGCCTGGGCTCCACCCCCAGCTCGGGCAGCTCTCAGCTGTGTGACCCATGATGCTCTTCGTGTAAGTAAGTTAATAATCATGCCCATTCCTGGGGGAAAGAGATCGCAGTGCGGGCTTTAGAGAGAGCACCGTGGGAACCGGGAGTGCTGACCAGCAAGCGGGAAGGCCAGGCTTTGTTTGAAAAGGGTCCGAGTCATTTCCTCGGAAGGGCATTACTTTCCAGCACTGAAGCCGAATGAAACCAGCACGCCTTTGACAAGCATATGCCTGGCGAACCGGCCTCAGGAAGAAGTGACGCTGATGTCCCAGCAAGGCCTCCATGTCCATGCTCCAGATCGGCCTCTTGGTCCTCTCCATTTCCATCTTTCAGTCTCTCCACGGGACACCTTCCCCTGTCCCAGCCTTTGCTCCCTGGAATGAGCCTCTGACCCTGGTGGAGACCTGAGTCATACAGGCTGGCAGAGGGGTGCCCACTTCGGGGGAGCTGTGGCTGTCAGGAGAGCTGCCTTGGGACGTGGGAGGGAGGCCAGTGAGAGTCCCCTGTGGGATCTCCCTCCACTCTCCGATCCTACTATCCTGCACGGGACCGCCCGGCCAGATGCTGGCAGGGAGCTCTGGTCCAGACCCTCAGGTCCTCCTGGCTCCAATTTGGCACCTTCTGAATGGAGCTCATCTTTAACCCTGGCCATGCCTGGCTGAGCCTTGGCCTTCAGCCTCCTCTCCTGGGCAGCAGACCCCACTGAGGCCCTTTTAGTCTTAATGGGGAGCTGTTGACAGGGGCCCCCAGCCTCACCGCTGGTGCAAGGTAGTACAGGCCCTTCACTGCCAGTGTTCAGGGCTCAGCACAACCTCGCCTCTTCTGTGAAGCCTTTTCTACTTTTGAGTCCTGACTTCTTCCTTTCTTTCTTTCTTTCTTTCTTTCTTTCTTTCTTTCTTTCTTTCTTTCTTTCTTTCTTCATTTCTTCCTTTCTTTTCTTTCTTCTTTCCTTCCTTCCTTCCTTTCTATTTTCCTCCTCTCTCTCTCTCTCTCTCTCTTTCTCTCTCTCTCTCTCCTTCTTTCTTTTTTAGATTTCTTACTGATTTTTAGAGAGAGAGGAAAGGAGAGGGAAAGAGAGAAACATGGATCACTGCCTCCTGCTCGCCCCCTACCAGGGATCAAGCCCGAAACCTGGGTATGTGCCCTGACCAGGAATCGAACTAACAGCCTTATGGGATGATGCCCAAGCAACTGAGCCACTCCTGCCAGGGCTAAGCGCCTTTCTTTGAACTCTGACAGCCTTGCCCATTTCTGTCCTAAATACAATTTGCTCTCACTCATCATTTTAGACCTTAGTCATGAACTTGAAACATCTATCATTTTTGCATAGTGTGATAAAAAAAAAAAAGGAAGGCATTTTTTATAGCCGCTAAATCCTGGTTCTGTTGAGGGATTTAGGCAAATGAGTTTACTTTTCTGGGCCTCAGTTTCTGCATCTATAAAATGGGATAATAGTAACCTTCCTTATGGAGCTAGTAGTAAGGACAAACTGGGTTAGCACACCAAATGCCTAGGCTATAGCCTGCCCTGTAATAAGTGATTGGTAAATGGTACAATTATTATTTAGGGAGACAGAGACTCAGAAGATGCAGTTAAATGTGCTTTCAATGTGCACCACCCCTTTCTAATTTGGGGATCTTGGCCAAACTCCTCTGACCTTCATAAGTTTTGGTTTCCTGATCTGTGAAACGGAATGAATAATGTCTATTTTGAAAGGTGAGAAAACCAAGGCACAGATAAGTTAAGTGACTCTCCCCAAATTACACAGCTCGCAGGCTTCAAACACAGGATATGAAGACTCTAGCGCCTGCTCATTGACCATTATGGCAGAATGACCGTGACACAGAAGCCCCTTAACATGGAAGCAGAGAGAAGGGAGCCATCACTTCTGCTGGGGGGTGGGGAGTGGGGAGTGAGAGGGAGAGCTGAAAATGAAGGTGAAGTTACTCCAGTTCTGGGGAGACTGTGTGTGTGGCGAAGCTGAGAATAATGTGAGAAAGTCATCCCAGATGGTTGCACTACAATGTGAGTGTACTTACTGCCACAGAACTGTGCACTTAAAAATGGCTGAAATGGCAATCAATTTAAAATTTGTAAGTAAAAAGGGAAAATGTAGCTTACAGTTTTCTTCAAGATGACAACTTACTAGAGCGATGTTCATTTTTTTTGTGAACATTCAGGAAATACAGATCACCAAGAGAAAAGTGAATAAAATAATCTATTATTCCACTGTGCAGATGTAAATGATGTCATTTTAATGCGTAACTCTCGGGGGCGGTTTTCCTAGATATGTTTCGATTGTTATTTACTGAATATGGCAGCTTATTGTATTTCTAGACACGTTCTTTTGTACATATGTTGTCCACTCGCTACATTATGACACTTCCATGTTATAAAGGAAAAGAAAAGACAGTCATCTCAGGTAGGAGGACTGGCGTGATCCCAGGCATAGAGAGATGACGGTCCAACGTAAGTCTGGAAAAAGTGAGGCGTCCAGGATAACCAGAGCACACGTTACAAAGAGGAATCTAGTGGGAATAAAACCTGGATCGGTTGTTGGGATCTGGAGACGAGAGGGCCTCGAAGGAAAAAAAGTAATTATGCCAAAACAATGTGAGCTAACAGAAGGCACCACTCCCCGTGATCACCAACCTCGGCAGAGGCTCCTGGTAGCCAAGGCAAAAAGAGAACCACAAAGAGAGAAAGAGCTTTTTCTGTTGCAAAAGAACAGTGAGCACACGCTCTGGAGCCTGGCTCCCAGGATTTGAGTCCTGGTGCTGCCACTCTCTCGCTAGCGATGTTGCTTTGACAAATTAATTCACCAGTTTGTCATGCCGTTTTTCTCCTTACAAAACAGCACAAGCAGAGGCGTCTGCTTCATGCAGCTATTGTGAGGATTAAATGAGCTACTACTTAGGACAGAGCCTAACGCACTGCGAACTCCCAATAAATGTTGGGAATTGTTTTCACCAATAATTTCTCCTGGCTGAATCCTAAGGTCAATGTCTCTTGAGGTCGCCTTATGCAAAGAGCCGTGAGCACCCACATAAGGGAGAGTATTCTCAGTGAAAATGTGACGGTCCCCGTCGCTGCAGTCTCGGTGAGCTTGTGTCTGTCGTCTGGAAATAAGCCAAGAGCAAGCAAAGGACTCTGAGAGAGGGCCAGTGCTCACATCCAGGCCCAGGGCTTCCGGACCGCCTGCCGCGCGCCAGGAGAGCACTTGGAAAACGCTGAGAAAGGAGAGTTTTTCACTCACTTCCTGCGTGCCCTCTCTCTCCCTGTGCAGGTCATCCTCTCAGCCTGGCTTTCTGCCCAAGCCGTTTCCTGTTTCCTGGACATTTATCTTCTGCACATTCACGCTTTCTTCTCATATCATCCCCCTGCCTGGAATACTTCTTCCTTCCAGAATCCTCCTGGCATACCCTTCAACACTCACTTCCGTTCTCTGGCACTCCCTGACGCTCCCAGCTCTCCTCTGCCCTAGGAGGGCTCTGCACTTCCCTGGGCTCTGTGGTGTGTGATGGTGATGATGGTGCTAGGAGAGGAGATGGAGATGGCGGTAGGTGACCATTACTGGCCTCAAGGCACTACTCGAAGTGCTTTGCAATCATTATTTCAGTTAATTTTTACAACCACCCTATAAGGAAGTTGCTGTTTGCACCCGTTTTAGAGAAAAGGAAACTAAGGCACAGAGCGGTGAAATGCCTCGTGCGGGACACACAGTAGGCCTGCTGTCAATATTTGCTGAAGAGACGTTAACTGGATCAGGGCGTGGGTGGTCCAAGAAAAAAAATGTGCCCAGACTCAGGCATTTCAAGTGCAATGCATAGTTTCCAGCCCGAGCGTGGAGAAGCCCGCTGTTTTTGGATGGCCTTGCACGAATTTTGTGTGGGCTTCCTTTTTGCTACTAAATGTCACTGCATTCGATTCCTAGTTTCATTCCCTTCCCCGGGCTGGGGAGGCGTATGCAACCAGAGCCTGGAATGAGTCATCGCTGGCTCAGCGGCCAAACTGTCCACAATTGCCGTGATACGGTGCAGTCCTTTTCTTTTCCAGGCCAGTTGTGGGTGGTTTTGTTTAACGTTTACAGTTTCCTTTCTTTCCTTCTAATTTTGCTTCTCCGTGTCTTTTTCTCTTTCTCGGAGTAGATGGACTAGGGGTCCTGAAGGACCTCGAAACCCTGGCCATTCTGTGCCAGCACATTCATCTGCCCTACTTGAAATCCATGCAGGAAGAAACCCCTTCTGGTGATGCTATTATGAGCAGCTGACCCACAAAGCAAGGTGAACGGTAACTTCGGGGCAGATGGGGGTTTCTCTCCACTGGGCCAGCTGCTGCCGCCACTCCCTCCCCCGCAAGCCTGCTGGGAAGCAAGCAGAATCGGGCATCAGCACCCCAAACTATGGCCGTGCCCTTCTCACTCCTTACATGGGCCTGTTTCCGGGATTGGCTGCGCCGCTGTTGACTTACAGCAGGGCCTTGAGCCAGGGCGGCTGTGGGGCCAGCCCCAGCCCTCACAGGCCGAGCAAGGCCGAGCCGGCTGCAGGGCCGGCAGCTGCGGGCTACACAGGACGGCAGAGCCCAGGGCTCAAGGCAACTAACAGGCATGCCACTCCTTCGTGGGAGGCACAGCCCAATGGTTACAGGATGGCCCAATGTCCAGTTATCGAAGTGCTTCCTTTCACGGGCTGACGGCTCCCTGAGCCAGGGCAAAGTGGGCCTGTAGGGGAAGCCAGGAGCCCGACAGGTGACGGGTGGGAACAGGAGCTGAAACTCAACTCAGCCCTCACGTGGTGGCTCGTCAGGCACTGAGGACCTGGGGCAAGAGACTCCCTGGGAGCGTCTTCAGCTCCCAGCACTCTTGCCCTATGTGCAGCCCCTGGTCATTTCTGGAGCACGGTCCGTGCATGATCTCAAATGGGGCTGCAAACAGGTGCCCAGCAGTCTGGGTGCAAGAAGAGCCAGCCCTGCCTTCCCCGCTCCCAGTTCTCACAGGCAGGAGCACAGGTCAGCCTATTTGGAAACCACGCCTGAGCCTGGAAATAGCTCTGGCTTAGAAGGGAGAGAAGCCCGGTGAAGAGCGCTGCCAGCTCAGGCTGTGTACAGGTGGGCACCTCTCTTAACCTTTCTGAACCTCAGTTTCCTCCCCTTTAAGGTGGGGCAATAGCACAGTTGAGAAACGAGCTCAGAGGACAGTGCCATTTTTCTGCTTCACACTCTCCAGTGGCCTCCCGTTTCACTGGGAGGAAAATCCCAAGGCCCAGGACTCCCTGCATGACCAGCCAGTGGTCCCCCACTACTCCTCTGCCCTGATCTCCCTCCCCTGCCCTGGTTTTCTCACTGACCTCAGGGCCTTTGCATTGGCGTGGCTTTGCCTGGAGTACTCTTTCCCTAGGCGTCTGTGCAGTAACCCCTCACCTCTCAGGTCTTTGCTCTAACATTAGCACCTCAGTGGGGCCTTCCCAAAACCCCCGAAAATGGCATCACCTCTTCCCCACCTACTCAGCCTCCACCTCCACTAAAATATTAACTCAATGGACACAAGACCTCTTTCTTGTCGTTCTTGCTGCAACCCATGCTCAGAATAACGTCTGGGGACACGCAGTAGATACTTACTGAGTGTTTTCTGAATGAATGAAGTATTAAGTGAACCAAGAGGTCTCTAGTCCTATTATCCTAGAGTCAGATGAGCCAGCCCCAGTTCTAGCATCCAGACCCCATCAGGGCAGGCTGAGGTCTTAGGATCTTTGAAGCCGTGCTCTCACGGGAAAAGCTGCAGCCTCTTCTTCTCACACAGCCGCTCGGAAGCCCAGTTTGATGAAACAGAGCCTCCGTGCATCATGTAGCGGATGACTGCATCTTGGACATCATGCTAATGGCCTGCTCGTGAGAAAATGGGCACTTCGCCTGTCATCAGAATCAAATGGGGTGAGAGACGCTTCTTCAAACGCCCAATTTCCTAAAGAGAGGAGCAATCCGTCTGCGAGGAACAGGCCTGGTCCTTCATGAGGAGCAGAGGTGGCAAGCCCAGCCCCGCTCCGGTCTGTCTGTCGGAGGGAGGAGCAGATTTGGAGCAGGATCCCGTCTTGCTTCTTAAACTTGACGGCCAACAGCTCAGAGCTGCCGCTGGGAGGATGCCAGCTGAGTCCTCCAACCTCAAGTCCCAGGAGTGAGTTTCTCCCGGATCCTTTGGAAAGCGGTCGGTTCCCTAAGTGATAGCGCATTCTAATCTCTTCCCTTTGAAGACAGAGCTTCCTTAAAAGGAAAGGCTAGCTAATTCTCTCACGTAAGCGCAAGCGTAGGGTTTCCTTCCACCAGAGTTCTAGATTCTTAAGTGTTTTTCTTTTCTCTCCCTGCCTCCCCTGCCTCCCCTTCATTCTGAATAATTAAAGCATACTGGGAGAGGGGGGAGGATTATATGTTGGTTATCAATACACTTCCCCACAATGCTTTTACATACATACACACACACAGATAAAAACACACATATGTGTATTTACAGGAAGCTGGATATATTTGTAATGTGTGCATTTTTAAATGCTTCTCTCATCTCTCTTTTCGTTCTCACAACCTTCCGCCACTGCTGCCTTTGTTGGTGGGAGTTTTGAAGATTCCGGATATAGGTCAGGTCTACCTAAAAACCAAAAACATAGCTCGGTACCTCTCCCCAGGGTTTGCTGGCGCCTCTGCTGCATAGAAACCAGCCGAGGCCCCTCAGGCGGCAGCTTCAATACTGGGGTGAGCTGAGGCCAGCGGAGAGTGGGCAGAGAGCCCAGACCTGGGTGTCCAGCAAAAGCTGGAGCTGAGCGGCCTGGGACTCAGCCAGAAAGGGGGAAGCCCTGGCAACTTCCAGATCCACATCTGAAGAGGCTGATAAGGAAGCAAGGCCAGGGGGGGGAGCTACTGAATCCAGGTGGGAGGCCCGGGCACCTCGCCCCTGGAGGTCTTAGAGGCACAGCCCAGCAGCCCGAGAATCAGCAACAGGAAGCAGGGAGGCCCTGGGCCTCTGTCAGAGGCCAAGCCCCAATGGTGACATGGGATGTCCTCATTCCGCCACACGTGATGACAAGATGCAGATACTAATGCAGGTCTGAATGGAGTGACTCTGGTGCTGCTGTGAAGAGGCACAGTAAAGGCCCATATCACCCCACAAGTATCAACAGTAATAATAACACTTTCTTGACTGCTTTATTGGAGAACAAGCATGGTGCCAAGTGCTTTATTTATTACTAGAGGCCTGGTGCACAAAATTCGTGCATAGGGACAGGGGGCGTTGTCCTTCAGCCCAGCCTGCTCCCTCTCCAATCTAGGACCCCTTGAGGGATGTCCAACTGCCTGTTTAGGCTGGATCCTAAATAGGCAGTTGGACATCCCTCTCACAGTTCAGGAATGCTGGCTCCCAACTGCTTGCCTACCTTCCTGATTGCCCCTAACCACTTCTGCCTGCCAGCCTGATCATCCCCTAACCACTCCCATGCTAGCCTGATTGATGCCTAACTGCTCCCCTACCAGTCTGTTTGCCCCTAACTGCCTTCCCCTGTGGGCCTGGTCACCCCTAACTGCCCTCCCTTGCAGGCCTGGGTCCTCCCCAACTGCCCTTCCATGCAGACTTGATCACCCCCAAGTGTCCTCTCTTGCAGTCCTGGTCCCTGCCAATTGCCCTCCCATGCTGGCTTTCTTGTGGTGGCCATCTTGTGTCCACATGGGGGCAGGATCTTTTGACCACATGGGGGCAGTCATCTTGTGTGTTGGAGTGATGGTCAATCTGCATATTACTCTTTTATTAGATAGGATAGAGGCCTGCTGCGCAGGTGGGGGCCAGCTGGATTAGCCTGAAGAGTGTCCTGGATCCGGGTAGGTATTCTTTTGGGGTGTGGGGTGGCCTGGGACAGGGGCCTGTGGTGGTTTGCAGGCTGGTCACACTCCCTGGTGACCCAAGCGGAAGCCCTTGTATATGGGATTTATTTATCTTCTACAATTAAAACTTTGTAGACTGGAGTGGAGCCAAGCCTTCTGCTTGCACAGTCATTGAAATTTTGTTGCCTTAAGCGCCAGGCAGGGTGAATGGAAAATATGGCTTCCTCCATCACTAGAGGTAACCCAAGCCTCTCTCCTGCTCTCTCTGTGGCTGTAGCCATCTTGGTTGAATAATTTGCATACTCACTCTGATTGGCTTGTGGGCGTGGCTTGTGGCTATAGCGGAGGTGCAGATAATTTGCATACAGTGGTACCTTGAGATACAAGTGCCCTAACATACGAGATTTTTAAGATATGAGCCGTCGAGCGAGCGATTTTTGCTTTGAAATATGAGCAACATTTGAGATAGGAGTAATCGCATGGATCGGCCGGCTGCACATGACCCACCAGTTTACCGAGACTCGAGCGTCTCATAGTTTCCCATGCCTCAAGGTTATGGAACGAATTAAACTCATATCTCGAGGTATCACTGTATTATTCTTTTATTAGTTAGGATTATTGTGTGTTTTTAAAAATATATGTTTTTATTGATTTGAGAGAGAGGAAAGGAGGAGAGAGAAACATCAGTCAGCTGTCTCCTGCATGCCCCCTACTAGGGATTGAGTCCACAGCCCAGCGATGTGCCCTGATGGACTGAAATTGAACCAGCAAGTTCTTGATGCAGGAAACACTGCTCAACCAACTTAGCCACACCGGCCAGGGCCCGAATGCTTTGTTTTGTTAGGTCATTTATTCTGTACAACCCTACGGATACACAGAAATACGAATGCTCATGTTCAAGCTGCAGAAACGAAGACAGGTGGCATGGCTGAGGTGCTCCAGGCAGATCTGGGCTACAAAGTCTAACTTTATATGAGGTTCCTCGACCTTGGATGATGGGCATCTTGGGTCAGGTATGCCTTTGTGGTAGGGCGGTCCCGTGCACTGTAGGAAGATGTGCAGTATCCCTGGCCTCTACCCACTACAGATCAATGGGACCCTCAGCTCCACCCAAGAAGCAACAACCAGAAGTGTCTTCAGACTTTGCCAATGATCTCCTCCCTTGTTGAAAAGCACTGTGCTCCAGCCAGGACCGGCCCAGTAAGAAGCCTTGCCTAGCAGCTGGGCTGGGCAGCACCAGGTATGGTACTTGCAACACATCCAGGAGGTGGTTGCTCATGCCGGGTCTCCCAAAGGGATCCCACGAGAGTCCCCATTTATCAGATCATCTAGAATCAACTGGGTCCAAGGAAAAAAACTCCTCCTAGAGAGCTTGCAAGCCAGTTCTGGCTCACATATCACCGGGCAGGGGCGGAGGTGGATTGTTCGGCTGGGTGACCACACAGGACGTTCCCTTAGGCAGGTGACCAAAGTCTAGAGCAGCGAGACAATGTGGATGAGGAGCTTGGTTTCCTTGCTGTGTTCTGGTCCAGAGCCCTAGGCTATTTCCTAGTTTTTCTCTGGGAAATCTATCGCAGGCCATGCCTTTTTCCTGCCTTGGAAGGCAGGTCGGGGAGGGAAATGGGTGAGTCTGGTAGGCAGTTGGGTCTGAGACGGACGGAGCAGGACTGACTGTCCTACTTCCAGGATGCTCTTACCACCACGTGCTACCCTGTGAGGAACCTGTGCCTCTTCCCCCTGCAAAGGAATCCACTCCCCAACCTCCATCTTACTGTGTGCACACAGACTGACAGGTAACCTGTGGCTTTCCCAGAGTCACACAGATAATTAGCGATGGAACAGGGACAATACTTCTCAGAATGCTGAAGAATGGGGTCTGCAGGACCTGAGCCTACCCTCCCTTAAGGATCAAGTCACAGTTATTTATCCAGGTCCTACTGTGCACCCACTGTGCCAGGTCCTGTGAGGATGCCAAGAGGTGCAATTCGCAAACCCTCACCTCATGGAAATTACAGTGCGGCTAAGAGATGAGACCGATGCTAAGCAACTAATCTGCAAGTAACATGAGAGGAGGAAGAGCTGGGAGATGCCACAGGGAGCCCCCTCATTGGTTTTGGCACTTTGGGACACAGGAAATATGGGACCCAGGAGGAAGTGGTGACTCCCTTTGAACCATGATGATTTGAAAGGCCTGTGGGGCCAGTGTGGTTGAGCATCAACCTATGAACCAAGAGGTTACAGTTCGATTCCCAGTTGTGGGCTCGATCCCTAGTGGGGGGCATGCAGGAAGCCACTGATTGATGATTCCCTCTCATCACTGATGTTTCTATCTTTCTCCCTATCCCTTCCTCTCTGAAATCAATAAAAATACATTTTTTAAAAAGAAAGGCCTAGGCCCTTAGGGGATGTTCAGGGGAAGGCCAGGTAGCCAGGCCAGAAGCTCCTGCGGAATCCTGGGCTCAGGGGGAGACTGCAGGCCACTGTGGTACAGAGAGGGTTGAGCTGCGGGATCAGGTGCCGTGACCAAGGAGGGTGTGCAGAAGGAGCTGCCAGAGAAGGAGAAGCTGCAGGGGTGACTGAAAGGGTGACTGGAGAGCAAGGAAGAAAGCCAAGATGGGCAGCGACCCCAAAGCCAGAGAGCCTTGTTGGGAGAGCCGGTGAGATGAGGATGGAAGAAGATGGATTCTCATTAGCAACAAGGAGGCGCCTAGGATCTTATAGAGAACAAGCTGAGGTGGGTACTGGGGGCAGCAGCTAGAATACAGCTGGCAGGGGCAGGGGTAAGGGGAATAGGGGGAGCTGAGTACAGACCCCACCTTCAAGAAGCATGGCTGTGAAGAAGAGGAGAGGGGCTAGAGCTGGAGAGAAATGCAGACTCTCACTTTCAAATTCCTGCCATTTGGCCATCGGAGGAACTGGAAGATGGGGAAGCCCACGCTATTTCCCACAAAGCTGCAGAGACCGCCTCTCCCGCGGTTAATTCCACTTCCTCCGCCGCCCGCCCACTGTGTGTACGCTTCTCTGCCAGCCACATGGGTCAGGATTTGGTGCAGACCTGTCACCCTGTGCAGCCGTGGCACGCATCGTGAAGAAGTGGCCCACCCTAGGTGATGAAGGAAAGACCCCTGGGGTCCTCAGTGTCCTTAAGGGAGTTGGGCAAACAAGATTGATAGGCTCTGAACTGAAATGTATTTGCCAACACGGAGTCCAGAGTACCTCAGATCTTTCCAATGACGATCCCCTACGACAGTGGTCGGCAAACCGCGGCTCGTGAGCCACACGCGGCTCTTTGGCCCTTGAGTCTGGCTCTTCCACAAAATGCCACGGCCTGGGCAAGTCTATTTTGAAGAAGTGGCGTTAGAAGAAGTTTAAGTTTAGAAAATTTGGCTCTCAAAAGACATTTCAATCGTTGTGCCATTGATATTTGGCTCTCTATTGACTAACCTATTTGCCGACCACTGCCCTAGGACACATGGGAAAGAGCTGATGCCCCAGGATCAGGGAAATGGAGCCGCCCTTACAAGCCCAGTGTTTCTATAAAGTCTCAGGTTTTAGCTTAATTCTTTCACTTTTACATTCTCCTCCGTGATGTCCTTGTGTGTTTTGGAGTTTTGAAATTGCATTCTAAACTGCTTTCCTTCATGTGAAACTGATACTCAAGGAAGGTGTGCTGGTTTGTCCTTTGGTGCTCCAGGAAGAGTGATGGAGTCTGACTCTGACTTCACCACCTCACATCTGCATGCACATGTATGTTCATACATGCATACACACACATACACACACATTTTGCAGATGAGGAGATTGAGGCTCAAAACTGGGATATTTTTACCGACACCTAATCCAAAACATCAGAGAAGGGAGGTCATGCCCAAGATCACACAGCAAGTGCAAAAACTGACATCTAGGTCCACAGACTCCCTCTCCAGTACTCCTTCGACCCACCTCCACATAGAATCCAGGATGGCATAGCCTCACTGGAGGTGGGTGGGGAGTGTCTCGGATTTCACCTTTGATTTTGTCAGGTGAAATTAGAAATGAGGAGCAGATTTACAGTGGAAAATAAGTAATTTAATTATTTGGGATCCGCAACTAGATTCTGATGCTTTTAAGACTCAACACTATTGTTAGAATTAACAACCACACTCCAGGAAAGTTTTGGGAATCTTCAAGAAGGACGTTCTCTTCCAAATTATCTCTTTTATTCTGGTGTTAAGAGACTTGGAGCCCGGCTGGTGTGGTTAAGTGTCAATCTATGAACCAGGAGGTCATGCTTTGATTCTGGTCAGGGCACATGCCTGGGTTGTGGGCTCGATTCCCAGTAGGGGCATAGAGGAGGCAGCTGATCAATATTTCTCTCTCATCATTGATGTTTCTATCTCTTTCTCTCTCTCTCCCTCCCCCTCTGAAATCAATAAAAACATACTTTTTTTAAAAGACTTGGAATACACCTTCCAATTAAACATTGCCCTCTCTTCACAGATTATTGTTAGGGACTGACTTGTGTCCCCAGCACTTCACTTAAAATGAGGTCTTTGTCGTGGTCCCTCATGCAATATGAATGCTCTCCTGATACAAGAAGACTAGGACACAGAGATAGGCACGGAGGGAAGACGATGTGAAGAGACACAGGGAAAAGCTGGCCACCTAGAAGCTTCGGAGGACGGCCTGGACAGATCCTTTCCTCACAGCCCCCAGTGGGAACCAACTCTGCAGACACCTTGATCTCAGGCTTCTGGCCTGCAGAGCCCTGAGGTGATGCATGTCTGCTGGTTAAGCCACGAAGAAACTAATACAATCATCCCTGCAGAGGCTTATAGTTCTGAAGAAATCAATTGAATTCCTACAGCAGAGAAGCGTGATCTCTGAGCAAAGGTGCTTCTGTTTTTGTGCGGGACCCTTTGCTGGGTGCCTGCCTCAGACATGGCAGTGTTTCCCTCCTCACTGGAGAAATAACAACAACACAAATAGTTGCTCACATTCATCCAGCATTTCCTGTGTACTGGCCCGTTTTTAGTACTTTATATTCACTAACCCTTTCCAGGAATCCTGAGGCACTATGATTCCATTTTATAGATAAGGAAATTGAGTCCTGGCAAGGCCATGGGCAGAGTCCCCGGCACTCAACTAACAGTAAACAGCTGGACCAAAATTAGAAAGCACTTCCTACCCACCTTTCAGTCCACTTCCAGGGTGAATGAGTTTTCCCTGGGCCTTTCCGCCTGAATGCACGGGCTGGGAGCTGACCCCGGGACTAGTGCGGGAAGAGGAGGAAGGAGGGGACCGCCCTCTGGTGCCCGGAACCCTGCACCCTCTGACCTCCTGGCAGCCCTCCCTCGGCTCCCCTGCCAGTCCAAAGGGCTGGGCCCCCCGTCGGGGCTGAAGGCTGACGTCAGCCTGCTGGAAATTCCTCTGCCTAGCGATCAAGGCTCGAAGAACAAAAGCTCTCACCGCAGGAAGAAACGTCCTGCCTGGCGCTAGCTCTAGCGAGAAGGCTCAGATTTCAACCACGCAGCCGGTGAAATCATCAGTCCGGGCCTGTGGCAGAGGGGCTCTGCAGGCAGGAGCAGCTGCGTGGAAGGCCTGGTGTGTGAGTTCCTCCCTCCAGGCAGGGGCCTGCCAGCAGCTGAGAGATTCCCCTGCCGGTGGCGGAGCAGGGCTGTGGCCGACCCTTGTCTGAGCCCTTTCTCACCTCTGACCTCAGCCAGTCTTCTTATCACGATTGTGTCCATATCCACTTGCCAGAGGTGCAGAGAGGGGACGTCAGTGGCTCGGTGATATTCAGGACATTGGACTACCGGTGGGAGGATAGGAGCCCTGTCCTGGAGCTCTCCCTCAAATTCTTCAGAGAAGCTGAGCTCCTGGTCCTTTGGAGACTAAGCAAAGGGGGGAAAGAAAGGTCCTCCAACCAAGACCTGGGTGGAAAGGAGCCAAATTGCAAAAATGCCACCTCCCTTTTGCCAGCCAGCCTGCCCCCCCGTGGAGTTCTGAGGGCTGAGTGGGAAGACATTCACTTATTCACTCACTCACTCAGCGCAGGATGCACCCATCCAGGGTGTGGGTCGGGTGTGAGCTGGGGTGCTGGCCAGCCTGGGCACCATGTGCACCCAGCTAACTGATTTAAGTCAACTCAGCAAGATGGGTCCCACCATCAAGGCAACGGAAGGAAGGAAGGAAGGAAGGAAGAAAATGGACAGCAAGCAGCTGGGACGGGAAAGCAGCTGAACCATAGTGTTCCCTCATAGTCAAGCACCAGCCACAAACATGGCCAGGTGGTCCACGCGCCATCCACATCCCAGGCTCCAGACCCGCTACTTCCCATGGAATTGTGTTTAATCGTCACAAGAACCCTAAGAGGCTGTGGAGTGTACACCAGGATCCACAACCCTCCCCCCCACACACACATACTTTCTTGTGGATCCTCCCCCACTCATGTGAGCCAGTGTCTGAGGCCTTATTTGTCTGGAGTGGCCCTACCCTCGGGTCATATGTGATTGAATTAGGAGTGGGCACATGACCCAAGCTGGGTCAATCAGAGTGTCCTTGAGAATTTGGAATTGGGATGTCATATCAAGGGAGGCTCTTGGGAATCAGTTCTAGAAGGAGAAAGACGGCTTAAAGGGTGGGGGAGAGAGAGAATGAATAACTCCCCAAGTATGCTGAGGGCAGTAGAGGGGTTGCAGGTGTTCCAGTCTGGCTGCATTCCACGCTGGGTTCCCCAGACTTGCCTGCATCTTCAGGAGGCGTTCTGGTATTGCCTATGCTGGCTTGAGTCCATTTCTGTCACTTTCGTTCAAGGAGTCTTAAGTAGACAGTTGCATGACAGCAAGGACCAAATCTTGTTCACCAGAGTGTCCCTGGGATTTGGCATATAAAAAGTCCTCCGTAAACATTTGTGGTTTTTTTTTTTAATGATTAGTAGAGGTTCAGAGATGTTAATTGATATGGATTCATCCCAAACTAACTTAACAGCTGAGATTTGAACAAAGTCTTCTGGGGTCAGAGCATGTGCTTTTCCAACTATACCTTTTACACACTGTTGTTGTTATATTAAAATCGAAAGCAGTCTGAGCTGGAGTGGATCTGAAAGATGAGGAAGTCTGACCTCTCTCTTCTCTCTCTCTTTTTTTTAAGATGGGAAACGGGGCCCTGGAGGGGAAGTGGCAGAAATATCTTGATGTCCATGCAACCTCCTAACCCGGTTAGTCATCGTGTGTGTGTGTGTGTGTGTGTGTGTGTGTGTGTGTGTGTGTGTGTGTGTGTGTGTGTGTGTGAGAGAGAGAGAGAGAGAGAGAGAGAGAGAGAGAGAGAGAGAGAAAGAGCGCTCTGGTCGTTGGATGCTATACTACTTTTAAACCTGTTGGAGAGCAGTAGCTGCTGGAGCCCCCTCCCTCCCTAAGCCCCTCTCTTGAAGACACTGGGCCTCCCATTACCCACAAACAAAGATGGAGCTTAGCCCAGCAGGAGTCTCGAGGCCCATGGTCAGTACTGGTTCTGTTCTGCCTGTGACATGCTTTGGATATCAGCCCTGG
>PVJN01044150.1:0-17470 GCA_004026805.1 Lasiurus borealis | reverse complement strand
GCCAGTGCAAACGCTGGAGAGAGATTAAGGCAGGAAGGAAATTGGATTTTCTGAAGTTCCAAAGGGGAGGGTGCACCAGGAGGAGAAAAGTGGTGAGAAAGGAGGAGGAGGAGAAAAGTGAGGGGGAGGAGGAGGAGGAAGAGGAGGAGGAGGAGGAGGAGGAGGAGGAGGAGGAAAAAAAGGAAATTGATTCAGAAATTGAAATAAATATTCTTCACCAGCAAATAGGTAGTCATTTTGCATTTTAATAATTTAACAGGCAAAAAGCCTGAGCATTAACTGAACCTATGCTTTCATCAGGAGAGATTATCAGCTGCTGAACAGGAAAACTAAAACTAAACAGAAAATGATCACATCCTTCATTTCCTCAGGAGCAGACCTGGTGCCAGGAAAAATGTTTCTCTCTGCTGACCCTCCACCCCTCCCCTGCTCCCCTGTGTGTAGACAATGGGACATGTTCTCAGCCCTGGTCCTGGTGGTGACCTCATCTTGCAGCCCTAGATTGATGATCAGCAAGTAGCAGGTTCTCTGCTGGGCAAAGAAGACCAATACCAGAAACCATAAGCAGCGAGGTTCTTTGTTCAGACAAGGGTAAAGTGGAAGGTGGCCACATTTCCATGTTTCTTCCGCCACTTCCTCTAACTACAACCATTTGGAAATAGTCTTTTATGTTGCACTGAGCAAAACAAAACAAAACAAATACACACACAAAATCATAAAAAGTTCAACTAGATACAATAGCACAATAAATTATATTTAATTTATATTTTAAATTCTGTATTTATCTTCATGACCAATACAGAGTCATGAATTTAAAAATAAGACCTGTGCCCATTCTCAAAAAGGAACAGTGTTTTATCCATATATTCTGATCACCCTGTGGCTGAGAACACATCCTTCCTTGTAAATACTGAGGGGATCCAGATTGCCTCTTCTCTCTTGGACATTAGCCATTCCAGATATATCATCACATAAGATTTTGAACAGGTGTTAATGTGCTTGTATCCAAAGACAATGGAAATTACTTTGGAAAAATTCTTGTTATTATTCATATTTTCACTAATTAACGTTCTTTAAGTCATTCTCGCTAACATTATTGTATTTAGTCCTCAAAATAAGCCCATGAGTCAGGTGATATTTTGATCCTTATTTTCCAGTTGAAGAAACTGAGGCCCAGAGAACTTGCAGCAAGCAGCGCTAGTGTCACACAACTGGTAAGCAGATCTGTGTGACTCTAAATCTCTTGCTCCTTCCCTCATCCCTTGCCTTAATCCTCTGGAAGGCAGGGGTCAGGGATCAGTGGTGTACTCTACAGAGCCTCCTAAACAGAGACCTATGCAGACAACTGTTTAATGAAAGATGGAGGAGGGGAGTCTCTTTTTCCACTGCCCCCTAAATTAGTTCTTGGTGCTTATTCCTTATCTGCTCTGTGGTCTTATCTCTTCATATACAATGTTCCCTCCTCAATTCCTAAACCCATTCCATATACCAGATTGCTGAATATGCTGATGTGACTAGAAATGTACAAAAATATTTAGTCCCAATATCCAGCCTCAGCCCTTTCCTCTCTAACCCTCCTGCCAGAAAGCTCAAGGCCCATTATCTACCTATTCATCCACCCAGCCACCCACTCCAAATTTCTCAGCAAAGCAATATATTTCTAATATAGACATTAGATGGGTGAGTGGGTGGGTGAGTGGATAAATAGGTAGACAAATGAATAGTTGGATGAATGGAAAAATTGATCTAATACTCAATTTCCTGTTTAAACATTTCCTCTGTGCCCATAAGGGAGCAGCAATCTTCCATCTGCTCTGAGAAAAATGAAAGACTTTATCCCCTTTCCTTGTATATCCCCTTTCCATACACACACACTTCTACTATTGACATATTGGTCTCTATAATTTCTATAGTTCATAATCTAACACCTCAGCTTAAAGTGGCCTGAAAAAGGTTCATACCCTAAAATGTGAACTATCTTGGAGTTTCAGGCTCTAAGACTTCTAGAATTAATGAACAATATTGAATCAATATAGAATTAATGAACAATATTTTTAAGCTCCATTTCCTGAACTGTAAAATTGGAGACAAGTTGGGATCTATAAACCTTTCTTTGTCCAGTTTTTTAGACATTGGCCACCTAGAGAATGCAACTGCTAAAAGATATTTGGAGAATCCCCCACGAAGTATTTACAAATCAGTATAGCCCTAAGTGTAGCCAGTGGATCATAACCCCTGCCTAAAGCTGTGTGAGAAGCTGGGGAATCCAAACTGGGCAAGTACTGAAAAGGGCATAGGATGTCCAGGTAGATAGTGAAGATCGAGCTCATTCCTGCTGTCTACTGCTGCTCCCACAGCTGGGGTCAGGTAGGGAGGTGAGCTGAGCAACCTCAGAGACTTTTATCACTCTCCTTTGCATTCCCAGACCTTTGGAATCTCCAGCTATAGTGCACGTTCTCTTCCATGCTCAAATTAATCTAACATCTTTCCTTTATCACTCTTAATCTTTCTAGACATCCTAATGAAGAGTCCTGGGGTCTATTTACTGCTCCCCAGTGAGCAGAAGTTGGATTTTTATTTCTTGTGAATTATGAACAACAGCTCTATTTTTAATTACTTTTTATGAGCACACACTTCTTCCCTGATGATGATTGCTTAATGGGCCAGGGTTAAGGAATAAGTGATTTTACAGATGCTCCTTTGCTTGCACCTCAAACTTCTGCTCATTCACCCTCTATCCTATGATGCTTTCATCTGTAAAATAAGAAGGACCCTTACATGACCTCTAAACCATCTCAAGTTCCAAGACAGTCTGTTCCCAGGCCTGGCCCAGTGCTGCTCTAGTGGACACATAAGCATTGACTTAAAACAACACACTATATCCCAGATCTAATGAAGCTGGCCAAGAGATTTTATGTGACCAAGGGTAAAATACAGGAGTTAGGAATCATAAGGTGTTTGTTTGACTAGGGCTTGTTCCTTGATTCCATGTGGTCTCAGACAAGTCCCTTTCCCTCACTAGCCCTGTTTTCCTTTGGTAAAGAACAACTTATTTCCAATATCGGTGACAATTATAAAGCATCTCTGAAAAGCCTACTACCAGGAAATGTCAAAGAACATTATGAATAAAAGAATACATAAAGACTTGATTAGCACTGCTGCTGGGTTCCCTCTTGGAGCCACCTGCTTGGACATGGAGACCACGTCATCTTTAAGGGGAGGGTGGATGTTATCCGAAGTCTGAGAATCTATAACCCACCAAACAGCTGAGAAACCCAGAACACTGGTCCCCAATTGGCTCAAACATGCAGAGTCAGAGGAGCTCTACACTCCATCATGGAAGGTTCAGATTTCACCTGGGATGAGGTGAGGTCTCTGGTCTCACAGGACAGAAAAGCACACGCACTGTGGGAGCTGGAGGACCAGGGGAAGTCTGCGGCAGGATTGATCTGTGGCTGTTGGGGCTGGTGTGATCTGTGAATGTGGAAGGGGGTCCTCAGAGCTGCTAACAGAGGGGATATCTAAAAAGCAACCCATTTTGATCTGATGCAAAGGGACAGTCTGGGGGTTTTAAAAGTGTGCCGGCTGCTTAGACATGAGGGGGAAGGGTAGACTGCACAGACTTGCGTGCAGCACTGGAGTTCACTCACTCGCTCTCTTTCCTTTTCAGATCCTTGCTTCTGATTGCTTAGCCCAATACATAGGATCACCCAGTTGGGAACACCCTAGGAGGCTTAAGGGGAAAGTTGTTTTTCTGGAGCCTGGGGATCAGAGCAGGGAGTGACTGTTGGAGAACCAGCTCTGGGGCAGCCCACTCCCACAAACCAGTACTGAGTGCCACAGGGAAAGCAGGATCTAAGCATGGGCTAGAGAGGACCTATAGTCTCAAAGATCAATCCAGAAATACTGCCACCCAGGAGCTGAATCACAAATTGACTCTTGTGTAATCACAAATAAAGGAATAAAGAAATTAAGACACACTGCCTCCTTAAAAATCAGAACTGGCTTACAACACTGAGGAGCAGTGGAATGCAGGAACTGCAATACGGTCATGACTAGGAAACAGGCATGGCAAACAGAAAAATAGAGGAAGTGAATGACCTTCACTACTGCACTTTTTTTTATCTTTTTATTTTTTTATTTTTCTATTTTTTTCATCTTTTACTTAAACTAATTTTTTCTTGTTTTCTCACTTGATTTTACCTTTTTAATTATTACATTTTTATTTTCAATCAGTATTATTACTACTACTATTTTACCTTTTTGTTTTAAAAAGTATCATTTTATTTTCTCTTTATTTTACTTTGGGATTAGTGCTCTACATTCTATTTTCATCTTTCTTTTAGCATCATTTTACTCTATCTCAACTCTACCTTTATGCCATCACTCTCTCCCTAACTTTCCCCCTTTTGTTGCCCTGTTTCTCTTATCCTTTTCCTATTTTATATTTTCCCTATTCTTTCTTTTCACTCCCTATTAAAATTTCACCCTACTTTTATATCTAATTTCAAATCCCCTGCTCCAAGTCCATACACACCTCTCTCTTCTCTGTCTTCACTACCCAAAAATTGTTTTTCTCTGTCCTTTTGTAATTGTTTGTTTGAATGTTGATAATATCAATTTTTATGCTTTTTGTGATTGTGTTGCTCATTCTTTTGTTGTTTTTATCTTTGTTTGCTTTATTTTTGCTTGTTTATTGCTTCTGTTTTCCTTTACCTAGCTTGATATTAGTTGTTGTTTGCAGTTTGTATTAATGTCCAAGTACTTGTTGCTGGCATTTGTGGGGAGTAGTAGCTGTTCTATTGGAGTTTTCTCCCCATATACTTATACTTTGTTCCCCTTCTCTTTCTTATTCTCTATCTTTTCTCTCTTATTTTTTTCCCTCCCAATTTCATTTGGCACTCCTTTCTTTCTTTTTTGTTTTGTTGTTGTTGTTGTTTTCTTTTTCTTTTCTTTCTGCATCTTTCTTTTCTATCCCCTTATTTTCCTCTCTTCAGTGGTCACCTTTATTTGTGGTTATTAATTTCAAGAATATATTTCTGTTCAGTGCTGGTTGTGTGTTGTACTGGTCGAGTTGTATTTTGTGCCATTAAATCAATGCAGGAGAGAGAGAACAACATAATCAGACATCCAGAGAAGAGAGACCATGGAGAGACAAAGAAACAGCCCACATATGAAAGAAAAACAGGTATCACCAGAAAAGGAAGTAAACAAAATAGAGGCAAGCAACCTGCCAGAGAAATAATTCAGAGAATAGTCATAAGGTGGCTGAAAATAATGGAAGACAAATTCAACAATATGAGTAAGAACCAAGAGTAAATGAAGAAGAACCAAGAAGAAATGAAAAATGACATTGCTGCTATAAATAACTCAATAGAAAGCAACAAGAGTAGAATAGACAACACAACAATACAAAATTTACAGGACACAGTGAAAGCAGTCTTGAGAGGGAAGTTCATAGCCCTATAAGCCTACTGCAAAAAAACAGAAAGCAATGGTAATAAAACTCAAAGAGCTAGAAATAGAGAAACAAGAAAAGCCCAGTGTAAGCAGAAGGAAGGAAATAGTAAAGATCAGAGCAGAGATAAAAAAAACATAGAGACCAAAGAAAGAATTCAAAAAATCAACAAAACCAAGAACTGGTTCTTTGAAAGGATAAACAACATTGATGAACCTCTAGCCAGGCTCACCAAAAAGCAAAGAGAGAAAACCAAAATAAACAAAATCAGAAACAAAAGAGGAGAAATAACAACAGACTCCTCTGAAAAACAAAGGATTGTTAGAAAAAATACTATGAACAACTCTATTCCAACAAACTGGACAACCTGCAGGAAATGAACATATTCCTAGAAAAATATAACCTTCCAAAACTCAATCAGGAAGAATCTAAACATCTCAATAATCCAATAACTATGGAAGAAATTGAAGCAATCATCAAAAAGCTTCCAGCAAACAAAAGCTTGGGGCCAAAACTACACAGGGAGTTTTACCAAACATTCAAGGAAGAATTTAAACCTATCCTCCTCAGACTATTTCAAAAAATTCAAGAGGAAGGAACACTTCCCAACTCCTTCTATGAAGCCACCTTCACCCTAATACCAAAACCAGGTAAAGACAACACAAAGAAAGAGAATTGCAGGCCAATATCCCTCATGAACATAGATGCCAAAATCCTCAACAAAATTCTAGCAAATCGGGTCCAGCAGTATATCAGAAAGATCATACACCATGAACAAGTAGGATTTATCCCAAGAATGCAAGGATGGTGCAATATCCACAAATCAATAAATATGATACATCACATAAAAAAATTGAGAGATAAAAATCACAGTCATATCAATTGATGAACAAAAAGCATTTGACAAAATCCAACACCCTTTCTTGATAAAAACTCTCAACAAGATGGGAATAGAAGGATCATACCTCAACATAATAAAAGCTATATATGATAAATCCACAGCTAACATCATACTCAATGGGCAAAAACTAAAACCATTTCCCCTAAGTACAGGATCAAGACAGGGATGCCCACTCTCGTCACTCCTATTTGACATAGTATGGGAAGTATTAGCCATTGCAATTAGACAAGAAGGAAAAATAAAATAATCCAAATTGAAAAAGAAGAAATAAAGATGTCCTTATTTGCAGATGACATGATATTGTGTCAAAAAACCTGAAAGACTCCATCAAAAAACTAATAGACTTAATAAATGAATTCAACAATGTAGCAGGATACAAAATTAATGACAAGAAATATTTGGCATTTCTTACAGGAAGAGAGACTAAAAAAGCAATCCCATTTACCATCGCACCAAAAAAATGGAAAAAAGATGAGACTACAAAGCCCTGAGAAGTGATTAGAAGGCAAAAAAAAAAAAAAAAAAAGATCTGAGTAAATGAAAAAAATATTGTGTTCATTCAAAAGTGCTGATTGTTCCAGAGCATTCTGTAAATTTAATACAATCACAATTTTCAGGAAACTCAACAAGATGATATGTAAAAACAAGAATAATTTTGAAAATATTGGGTAAATGAAAACAAGAAAGAGCACAAAAGGAAATCCATCCCACCAGATAAAATAATTATAACACTCTAGAAAAATAATTTAATGTGGTATTGGCTCAGGAATAAATGAATAGATAAATGCAATAAAATAGAAAAACTACAAATCAACTAAGGTGTGGTAGGCAGAATAATGGCCTCCCAAAGAAGCCTCCTCACTCATGTCTTAATCCCTGGAGCCTGTAAAATATGTTATATTAAATGGTATATTCATTTCTAGGGCTGCCACAATAAAACACAACAGACTAGGTGACTTAAACGACAGAAATTTATTTTCTCACAGTTTTGAAGACTGAAAGTTCAAGGTCAAAGTGCCAACAGAGTTGTTTTTCTCTGAGACACCTCTCTCCTTGGCTTGCATATGGCCATCCTATAACTGCCTCTTCGTATTATCTTTTCCTTTGTGCACAGGCATCCCTGGTGTCTCTTCCCATGTCCAAATTTCCTCTTCTTATAAAAACACGGGTCAGATTGGGTTAGGGCCCACCTATATGACCTCATGCAACATCATTTACTCCTTTCTCCAGATACAGTCACATTCTAAGGTACTAGTGGGTCAGGGCTGCAGCATATAATTATGGGAGACACAACTCAGCCATCACACGGCAGCAGAGAATTAAGGTCACAGATGGAATTAATTAGCTGACCTTGAATGAGATGAAGAGATTCCCCTGTATTATCCAGGTTGGTCCAATGTAACCCCAAGCTAAAGAGGGGGTCATGAAAGTCAGCTTCAGAGTAATGCAGCCAGAGAAAGATTTCACTGGTTATTGCTGATTTTAAAATATAGGGGGCCAGAAGCCAAGGAATGTAGACCACTGGTGGGGGGAGGGAGGACACAAAAAACAAGGAAACAAATTCTTCTCTTAAGGATCCAGAAGTAATACAGAGCTGCCAACACCTTGATTCTTCTAGTAATCCCATGAATGAAACCACTGCAGACTCTGATCTCTAGGAGATGTAAAGTAAGTTTATGTTGTTTTAAGCTTACTAAGTTTGTTAAAACAGCAATAGGAACCTAATACATCATATATATGAAGAAATTATGATCCAATTGTCATTTCAAATAACTGGAAAAGGACAAACAATTAGCTAGTTATCTGGTTAAAAAAATAAATGAAATCAGAATTCTATGCTATATTATTCACAAAAAGAAAACCCAGATGAATTAAAAACCTTGATAACATACACATGAAAGTATTGAAAGAAAATATGGGAGAATGTGTTTATGACTCTGGAGTAGGAAAGGGTAAATAAATTACAAAAATTAATAAAGTTTACAATATTAAAATATAAAACATTTGTTGCAAAAGACATAATAAACAAAGGCAAAAGACAAAAAAATGGGTGAAACATATTTGCAACATACATACTCTGAATTTTGTTGCTTTTTCTTCTTGTCAGTGAGCATGAATTACTTCACTAATTGAAAACAAAAAAGGTGGAAAGAATCTTCTCTACCATCCTCTTTTCTTCTCAGGAATGGGATTGGAATAAATGAGGACACTTTTTAAAAACAAAATCACCATGGGAACACAAGGTTGTTTTATTGAAGTAAAAGGAAAATTATGGTTTCTTAAGGCATTTCCTCCCTCCATCTTTCCGGCCTTCTACAACTCCTCTTTCTTGCACATACCTGTGGACTGAGCTAAGAGCAGCCAGTGTTCACAGGAAAAGACTGCTAAAAGCCTAACCCATTTAGGACTTGCTGAATATGAGAATGAAACTGGCTATTTATTTTCCTCTTTTTCTCTTCTTACTGGCCATACAACCAGATGATAGGCCCCATGTGGCTCCCTTGCAGTTAGATGTGTTCACCTAAGTTCCAGCCAATGGAATGTGGGCACAAGTGTCACTTCTAGGCCTAATGAATGAAAACCTTACATTCTCCATGGTTCACCTTCTTCTGCTAGCTTGATACAAATGAGTGTGCAAACCTGAAAACCATGTACTGAAGTTACAGAGCCATAAAATGCAAAAAACTTGGATCCCTAAATTATTGCCTAGAAGAGAGTCACCCATAATTAGAAACACTTATATTGGGCTTATGAGAGCTAGAAAAATATATATATTGTATTTGTGAGCTATAATATATTTTTGAGTTTGTGTTTGTAGCTGGTATTGCATTAACTAATTCAGAGGACAAACTGACTTCTCCCTCTATCATCTCAATGGTACCAATAACACAGAATGAGCAAAAGAGATGACCTCTGTCTTCCTCTACCCAGCACCCTTGCCCTAGCTATCTCTTTCCATATTCAGACAGGAGGTAAACCGTAAACATGTCCCAGCACTAGTTGCTATTCAGTAGATCTCACCCAAGGCTGCAAACTGGAGATATGAGAACCCAACAGAACATGTTTTGCACCCTCTGTCCATGATGTTATTGCTTATACAGCCACACATCATTGCTTTGACCCCCACCCCAAGAAAGAGCAGGTGACCACAGAATTGAATTTCCTACTGCTGCCCTGACACCCTTTCAAGTGGTCATCCTATTCATGTGCGCTCTCTGATTCAGCTTCTACACCAGAACCAGAGACACAGAATCTGGAAAGAGAGGCTCCTGGTCCTTAAAGACCAGGCTTTGTTTATCTGTGTATCCCTCACACTGAGGCACACAAGTCTGAGGATACAAATTTGAACTTGCTTCTAAAGAGCTCCTTAGCAAATGCATGGTTGCATCCATTCTCTTTGCCTTATAAGTGGCATACATCCAATAAGTCTATATGGACTGTACTAGATTGGAACTGGATTGGGACGAAGCTGCCAGCTGAAAAGTTGCTTCTTCTGAAGTCCTCTCCTACCTCTCAGGAGATGCTGCTTTTCTTCCCTCTTCTTTGCTTTCGCAGTTCTTACTCAGTGCTTCTATTTAGCCATCGCCATGCAAAGTTGCAATTGACCTGTTTCTATGTCTGCCTTTTCAATATATACTGTGAACTCCCCGAATACAAAGTCACTAGTCATTTTGTATTTCAGGCCCAGTGCATAGTAGGTCTTCAAGGGACAAGTAAACAAATCAGTGAACAAACCCTGGCTTAATGGAGCAACTTTTCCACCAGAAGGAATTATAGCTCTAAACCTGTTAACTTTTAGAGACAAATAGGAGAATAAAAAATGGAGTGGTGTCTGAGCCCTGCCAAGGAGCCTGAAAGGACATCAAGTCTACCCTCCAATACAGGAAACCCCTCCAAAGGATTCCAGACTTGTATCTTTGATTTAAATACTCCCTGTAACTGCAAGGTTAGTGTTTTAATTAGTCATTTCCACTATTGGACAGTTTCTGTGGTTAAACAGTTCTTCCTTCTAGTCAGCCAACACCTTCTTCCTTAGGACCTCTCTGTGGGGCTCTAGTTGTGCCCTTTGGAGAAGATATCTCTGAAATATTCCTACTTGGTGGCAGAGATTCTAGAAGATGCCACGGTCCTGTGCCCTGGGCCATTTTAGATAGGTAACCTCTAGTAAGTATCATGCACAACTGGGAGTTCATTTCCCTGCATCCAGCTAGGATTCTCAACCGTAGTCTTATCCCCTTTTGAAGAATGTCCACAGGAAAGAAATGTAGCCCATTTGCCTATGTGTGCTCTTGGTGCTGAAATATCCTCCTGCTCATTCCTAACTTAAATTCTTTTTATTACTATGTCTGTCCCTTCCTTCAATGAAGGAGAACTGTTGGGCCCTGTCCATTACATAAAGAGTAACCAATTCCTCTCTTTTCCTCCTCTCCCACACATGACCTTGGCAACCCGGCCTTCTCTTTTATGAGCTGATTCATAGGTTCTGAGGGAACAAAGCCCTTCCTTAAGCACCCTCTCCTGCCACGTGTGGGAAAGCCTGCAGCATCCAGTGACCACTGCAGCCAGGAAGTCATGGCTTTGTGCACTGTGCCAGCATGGTCCAGGACATATCCCAAGGTCCCACAGTGTCAACACTTGGACAGCCACGTGTGGGAACACAACCTCCATTAGGGATGGGAGGACGTGAGAAACAGCAGGTCCCTCCTGGCAGACCTATTGTGGACTCCAACCCTCTTTGCTGGCCAGCCTTGAGAAGCGCTGGCCCCCATGCCGTGAGCTTAATTACTTTGCAAGAGGACATTTGTCATTGGACTTCCTCTTTGTTCTCAGAGAAAGCTGGAAGTGGGCAACAGAACAAAGACATGTCTTTGCAGAACATGCTGCGAATCTGGGTCTGGTCCCATGAGAGGAGAGAATTGAGCACACAGGGGCTTGGGAAGCCTGAGGATGGGGCTCAGAGGGAACTAAATCCCCACCTGAGTGCTCTGAGCTGCCATCTCAATGGACCCCCATTAAACCCAGTCATGTTTGAACTGATTTATGAAACCTTAGAGGAAAAAATGCCTTGAGGACTTCTCTCTCCTGTCTCCTTGATCCAGGAAGGGCATTCTTTTTATTAAAAAATAAAATTAAATTAAAAGGTCTTCTTTTTTATTTTTGGAGGATACATTCAATTGGAGTGTGAAATTTTTGTGACTCACCTGACCTAGGGCTCTGACTCTCATTCTTAGAATATTCTTCTGATGTCTACCCCTCCAACTACTTGGTGATCTGAGTCTATGGAAACTCATAAAAGGTTACTGGGGCATCTTTTAATGCATAGGTGGGGATTGATGGTTCCTCACTCCCTTGATTCCCCACCCCTTACTTGTCTGGAAAGAGATTACTTTAGCATAATAATTCTCTGCACTAGTGTTAGCAAGGGAAAGGTTTTTGTGTGATCAGTGCTCCACTCAGAGAAACCTGAACTAGCACAGCCTGTGTTTATGGAGATCAGAAGGGCCCCTCTGCCTCACAGCAGCCAAAAGGGGTGGGCAGAGAGGCAATGAGAGGTCTCAGGAAGGGGTAAGAGAAAAGAAGACAAATATGAGAAGAGACTCCTAGGTGCCCATCCAAGACTGATCATCTATAGGCTGAAAGATAACTCCACAGAAAAGGTTATTTTTCTCCTATCCCAGACTCTGTGTTTGTGGTTACCTAAAATTATTTTCCTCCTGTGAAGTACTTAGCTTCTTTCTTTTTTCTTCAGGGCATAATGTCCATAACTGTGAGTCACCTTCCTCTAAGTCAAGGATACTTATAAACCATCCTTTGGCCTTTCTTTCTCCAGAATGGGTCTCTCTCTCTCTCTCTTTCTCACTTTCCTCCCAGAAATTTAGGAAAAAAATAAGAGGAAATGAAATTCATGAATTGGATATCTAACTTGAACTAGGATATGAAAGAAATACTTTGCATAGATGTTTTTATTTCATCCTCTTAACTGCCCCCAAAGGTTCATGTAATTTTATCATCAAAGGAGGACATTTTTCAGATGAGGAAACTGAGGCTGAGAAGATTAAATGAATAGCTCTAAATCACCGAGCTGGTTAATGGTAACTGCCAGGTTGAGCCCCAGATCTGTCAGACTCCAAGGACAAGGCCTTACTGGTTCCTCCTTCAACTCTGATCCTCTCCTTCCAGTCTTGACCCCTCCCCATATTCCTTTAATCTACTACTGATCAGAGTACTTGACTTAGATCAGAGAATAAAGAGAAAATAGTGTCATGTATCCAACTTACACAGTGCTCATCTAGCCAGACCTCTAATTAGCTCTGGGTCAGGCTCATGTATGAGACTGTGGAAGTAGGAGCTCCCAGTAGAAAATGAAGTGTCTGGATGGAAACATTAGTCACAACACATGAGGTTCAAGGGCCAGGAAATGGCCCCATCTCATTAATAATCAAGCTTCTTCAGAAATCAGTGTGCAGTGCCTGGGCCAGCTTCCATAATTACCAAAATGGTGTCAGGAAGGTGCATTTCCCAAATGTAATGGATTTTCAAATCTTGTTTTTTCTTTAAAACATGACTGTGAGTCCAAGAGAGATCTCTGAGGACAAGAAATACTAATGGAGGCAACAACCAGGCCATAGAATCTTAGACTATCAAGGCTGAACAGAATCTCAGTGCCCATCTAGCCAGACCCCTTATTACAGCTCTGGGAAATTAGCAACCCAAAGAGGAAATGTCTCCCCCAAATGGAACTATGGCAGAAGGCAAACTCCTCTGAGAGCCCTGAGCTTCCATCCTACATTCATTCTACTCTACCAAGCATCCCAGATCAGATGTTTAGGTCTCTCACCTCCAAATGCCATGCAGGCAGTAGACGTGGCTTTTAGAGGAAATCTCAAGAAGTTCAAGTACTCATCCCCTATCTAGAAAAGAAATCTGTCCCTGCCTCCCCCTAACCTGTCATGCTTCCTCACACACCAGCATCTCCTCTTCCACAGGACCTGATCAGAGACCATTTCTGTTCCCTTTCAAATTAGCAGCATCATAAATGTACATCCTAAACTTGTCCTCTTCTCAATTGTTCCTGTGTCATCAGTGTCAAAGGAGACAGGAAGAAAACTCTGTGTTGGGGAGATAGGGTTCAAAATGGTAGAGGGGCAAATTCAAGGATAGAGCTAGATAGGGATTTGAGGATAAGATGGGTGAAGCCAAAGTCTCTACATAGAGCTCAGAGAATAAATAATCATCAAACTATTGGGAGTTCATTTCTCTGTCTCCAGCCAGAGCTTCCTGGACCTAATTCATAAGGTGCCTCTTCTTCAAGGCCCAAGAGCCTTTGAAAGATGCTGGCTTTCAATGCTTTTTTGTTTTTACCTCAAGAAGAAAAAGAACTAGAAGCTTAGGGGAGAAGAGATCCTTTTAACTACCTGGGGAGGGCCTAGACCACTCTTTGCTTAAGAGACCCTCCTAGTACCCAAGATTCACCTCCTATCCATATACACCCCTTCCTGTGGAGAGGGCCAATTCTCCTTGTCCTGAGGGTATGAAAGTCTCCCAGTTTGTCTGCCACCCACTGATTTTTATGTCAGGTTATGAAACCACTGGTCAGCCCACAGTTTCTTAAAGATGCTCATAGATTATCTTACCATGGAGGGGGTTATATGGCACAGAGATCTTGCTGTGTGGCTCAGGAAAACATTCTGACATCCACAAAAAGATAAATTGAGACACTAAACTCTTGCCAGCTGAAGCCAGCAGCAACATGGTTCTTTGGCAGGCAGCTCTAGAACAGTACTCAGATGTACACACCTCTCCTATGTCTCTTGTTTTCCCCTCTTCTTTGTTTTCGTTCCTAAGTATGAAGAGATTTCATTTTCATCGTTCCATAGATGGAAAGGGAGGTCTTTCTGAACCAAAGCCAAGCACTGTGTGTTCCTTACGGTTTGGTCTGGAAATAACTTGAAACTCTCTGTCCCCTCCCCTTGGCTGCCATCCCACACTGTCCCCCCAACTCCCCTAAGCTCTCCTTTCAGAGTCCCATGAGGGCTGCTACAGAAACAGTGAGCTTTTTCCCAACCTGCCTGACCATTGGGAAGCCATAGAAGGTGGTAGAAATATCACCATTCTATCTGAGGTAGTAGAGAGAGTTTTAAAGAGGAAGAATGTTGAGGAGAGACAGCTCTGCTAATAGGCTCTCTCAGAGTCCTGAGGTCTCCACACACCATTGAGGCAGGGTCAAGGTCCTAGTTTACTGAGTGGGAGCTGAGAGTGATTGTAGACATTGTTCAGTTACCCCTCTCTGCTGGGCCAGCTGGCCTCTAGTAAGCTTTTGAAAAAAAAAAAGATATTTGTCAAGAGATGGGGCACAGTGAGGAAGAGGAACAGCATCTTGCTCGGTGTGCTACTCATACTCTGTTTGCCCCCACCCCATCCAACATCCATTCTCTGCCCTGAGACTCCTGGAAATGGCTTCACCTATTACTGTACTACATTTCTAGCATGTCTCCCCATAATTCCAGTACCTCTAGGTAGCCTATCCTCCACAAGCCCAGCCCTGACCAAGCTCTGGAAACACTGCTTTCTCCCTTGTATTTGCAGCCCTAGGATGGTCACCACTTCCTGCTGGTACTGGTCTCTTGGTGTCTCAACTTCCCTTGTATGCCCTGTTAACATCCTGCCCACACTTCCATAAGTAGCCATTCATTAAAGTCAGTGTCTTTTGACTGTTTAACCTTTATATGCCTCAGTTTTATCATCTATAAAATGGAGGTGATAATAGTACCTACCTCACTGAATGATCATCATGTTTAACTCCTTGCATATATAAAATCTATCATATCTATTTCACTCTGGAGATCAGCCACTATTATTCATTATTAATATCAGTATTACTATATATTCTAGGTGAATAACTGAGATGTAAAGGCTGCCATGAAGGGATCAACAAACAGGAACAATGAGACAAATATTTGAAACTGGGAATGCATTAATGTGCCTCTTTGTCTCTTGTTCATTCTCAGTATTTGAAAAAATTTAATATGTATTTTGGGTAAGAGTTCAGGAAAATAGAGACAAAAGACCAGCAAAGAAGTCATGAAGAATCTGGAATCAAGAGGAAGAGAGCCTGGACTGGGCTGATAATAAAAAAAAAAAAAATAGCAAAGCTGGGTCAGATCCAAGGACTAGGTCTTTGAAAGGTCCTTACCACAAAGTATTTCTCTCTGAGAATTTTTTCCATCGCCTGGAAAAGAACCAGTCTGTTTTCCATCCCCGGTCTCTGCAGAGTCATTGTCATCACCACCCACTTTGTTCATGCCCCTCCCTACCTTGTAAAGTCTTTCCTACTTTCTTCACGTTCCAAATCCTTCATGACCCAACTCCTTCCCCACTTCCTCTGAGACACTCATTGGTGGATCCATCTCTCTCCTACTTCCTCCTGCCATAGCCCCTCATGTGGGCTGTGGTCAGTTCCACACCATTTACCACAAATTTGTCTTCTTTCCTAGGCAGTTTTCTGTGGTTTCACGCATGCACGTTTTCTTCCCCAAACCAATCATAGGGTTTTTTTTTTCCTGAGGGCCAGGACCACATATTTCATTGCTTGCAGGCCCAAAGCTCTGGAAGAAATTAGACTGAGCCCCCAAGGAAAGCATAAAAGGTATATATATATATATATATATATATATATATATATATATATATAAGCTTTGACTAATAATTGGAGCCTTTGCAGTAGGTCTTGGCATCCAGATCTCACAGTCCCTAGACCCTGGATGCATCCTTGTCTCAGATCCCTAGGATGAGTGAAAATGGAAAGGGAAAATGTATGTGGGACTCACTGTCCACATATTGGCCTGAATCCTAACCCCACTCTAATGAAATTCCATGATTCTTTACTCCCCAGGGTAGCTCCAACTCTGCAGTTCTTCCTCCGCCAGCAGAGCAGCAGGGGACAGAAGTAAGAACTAAGAAGACTTTCTCTTCCATGCCTCTTCACTTTCTCTCCTAGCCAAATATCAGTAGCAAGATTTTAGGAGGCAGAATTAGGTTGAGATATGGATCAAATAACAAAAGCACATATTAACAGGAATATTTAATGTACAATTCTAAATTTTAAATTAAGAATATCAACTGATGCCTAGCCAGTGTGCTCAGTGGTTGAGCACCATCCAATACATTAGGAGGTCGCTGATTCAATTCCTGATCAGGGTACATGGCCAGTTTGCAGGCTTAATCCCCAATGAGGAGTGTACAGAAGGCAGCTGATCTATGTTTATCTCTCATTGATGTTTCTATCTTTCTCTTCCTTTCTTTGAAATTAATAAAAATATATTTTAAAATATTTTTAAATATCAAGTGCAGAAGAATAGCATGGTGAGACCTAATTTAAGTTGACTACAGACTCAATATAAAATAAGTGTTATTAATAAAATTAATGCAACCTGGATACTTCAATAAACACCTATTGGCCAAAACATTAAGGTAATATTTCCATTCAACTAAATGCATTAGTCAGACCAGAACTACAATATTTGGTATTTTTAAAGGAGGACATAGACCATAGCCAGGGTAGGACAATGCCATAAAAGGGTCTATAAACAAAATGACAAAAAAAGGAATAATAGAAGGAACTAGAAGCATTTAGCCTGAAGTATAAATGTCTCATGAGGATATAATCCCTGTTTTCAAATATTTTGAAAGTTTTCACGTTAGAAAGAGACTGTTTATTCTATTACTCCAGAATAGGGCAATTTCAATCTGAGAAGAAAGTTCCATGAGTTTTCTTAAAAATATAATGGATTATTTTGTGAGGTAGTAAAGTCCCCACCCCTGGAAATATTAAGTAATCATGATTCTTTTCAGAAGCCTGCTATTTCATCCCGGAGTTCAGTGTCTTTTTGCTGCTCTTGGACTATTCTAGATACCCCACAGAGGAACATGGGGACAGGAAAATAAGCTTATTCCTACAGAATGGACTTTTTCAGTTCTCCATTCCTTAGCCCAATAAGGATGCAATGTTGTTACATAAATCAAAAAGAATGAAGCTTGATGATTGGCTAATTTATGGAAGAAACATACCCTTCTGACCCCAGGAACCAAAGAATCATAGTCAAGGCAAAATG
>PVJN01044149.1:0-17453 GCA_004026805.1 Lasiurus borealis | reverse complement strand
GGGAGAGGGCCCAAATACACAAAATCAAAAATGAAAGAGGTTATGTAACAATAGACCCCACTGAAATACAAAGGATTGTTAAAAAATGTCATGAACAACTCTACTCCAACAAACTGGACAACCTGGAGAAAATGGACATATCCCTAGAAAAATTATAACCCTCCAAAATTCAATCAGGAATAATCTAAACATCTCAATAAGCCAATAACTATAGAAGAAATTGAAGGCATCATAAAAAAGCTTCCAACAAACAAAAGCCAGATTCAGATGGCTTCACAGGGGAGTTTTACCAAATATTCAAAGAACTAAAATTTATCCTTCTTAGACTATTCCAAAAAAATGCAAGAGAAAGAAACATTTCCAAACTCATTCTATGAAGCCAGCATCATCCTAATACTAAAAACCAGATAACAACACAATGAAAGAAAATTACAGGCCAATATCCCTCATGAACAGAGATGTCAAAATCCTCAACAAAATTCTAGCAAATCGGATACAGCAGTATATCAGATAGATCATACACCATGACCTAGTAGGATTTATCCCAGGTATGCAAGGATGGTACAATATTTGCAAATCAATAAATGTAATACATCAGATAAACAAATTGAGAGGCAAAAATCACATAGTCATATCAACTGATGCAGAAAAGGCATTTGACAAAATCCAACACCCTTTCCTGATAAAAACTCTCAGCAAGGTGAGAATAGAAGGATTATACCTCAACATCATAAAAGACATATATGATAAAACCAGAGCCAACATCATGCTCAAAAACTAAAACTATTTCCCCTAAGAACAGGAACAAGACAGTATCCCCACTCTCACCACTCCTGTTCAACATAGTACTGGAAGTATTAACCATTGCAATTAGGCAAGAAGAAGAAATAAAAGGCATCCAAATTGGAAAAGAAGAAGTAATGCTGTCCTTATTTGCAGATGACATAATATTTTCCATAAAAAAAAAACTTCATAAAAAAAAAAAAAACAGAACACTATTAGAATCAATAAATGAATTTGACAATGTAGCAAGATACAAAGTAATGTCAAAAAATCTATGGCATTTCTATACACCAATAGTGAACTTACAGAAAGAGAGACTAAAAAAAGCAATCACATTTACCATCACACCAAAAAAATTAAGATATCTGGGAATAAACTTAACTAAGGAGGTAAAAGACTTATATGTGGAAAACAACAGGACCCAGAAAAAAGAGATAAGTAAGACATAAACAGATGGAAGAACATAGCATGTTCATGGATTGGTAGAATCAACATTATTAAAATTTCCATACTACTCAAATATATCTATAGATTCAATGCACTCCCAATTAAAATACCAACAGCATATTTCACAGACCTAGAAAGAACTGTCCAAAAATTCATCTGAATAAAAACAAGACCCCAAATTGCCACAGCAATTCTGAGAAAGAAGAACAAAGTAGGTGAGATCTCAATACCAGATTTTAAGCTGTATTACAAGGCCACTGTTCTCAAAACGGCCTGGTACTGGCACAAGAACAGACATATAGACCAATGGAATAGAATAGAAAATCCAGATATCAACCCAAACCACTATGCTCAATTAATATTTGACAAAGGAGGAATAAGCATACAATGGAGTCAAGACAGTCTCTTCAATAAACGGTATTGGGAAAATTGGACAGATACACGCAAAAAATTAAAATTAGGTCATCAACTTACACCATACACAAAAATAAAGTCAAAATGTATAAAGGACTTAACCGTAAGAAGGGAAACCATAAAATATTAGATGATTCCACAGGCAGAGAAATCTCTGACATATTCTGAAGCAACTTCTTCACTGATACTCCTTCTAGGGCAATGGAAACTAAAATGAAAATTAACAAATGGGACTACATCAAAATAAAAAGCTTTTGCACAGCAAAAGAAACCATCAACAAAAGAATAAAAAAGGCCACTGTATGGGTGAACATATTTCCAAATGTTATCACTGATAAAGGTTTAAGCCCAACATCTACAGGGAACTTATACGACTTAATAAAAGGAAGAGAAATAATCCAATAAAAAAAATGGGCAACAGATCTAAATAGAATATTTTCAAAAGAAGATAGAAGGATGGCCAAGAGACATGAAAACATGCTCAAAGTCACTAATTATCTGAGAGATGCAAATCAAAACGACATTGAAGTATCATCTCACACCTGTCAGAATGGCTATCATCAACAAATCAACAAATGACAAGTGCTGGCAAGGATGTGGAGAAAAAGGAATCCTCGTGCACTTCTGGTGGGAATGCAGGCTGGTGCAGCCACTGAGGAGAATAATATGGAGTCTCCTAATAAAAAACTAAAAATGGAACTCCCATTTGACCCAGTAATCCCACTTATAGGAATATAACTAATGAAACTAGAAACACCAATAAGAAAGGATAGATGCACCCTTATGTTCATAGCAGCATAATTCACCATTGCTAAGATTTGGAAAAAGTCTAAATTCTCATCTGTAGATGAGTGGATTAGAAAAGTGCAGTACATCTACACAATGGAATGCTATGCTTCTATAAAAATGAAGGAATTCTTACCATTTGTAGCAGCATGGGTGGACCTGGAGAGCATTATGTTAAGTGAAATAATCCAGGCAATGAAAGAAAAATACCACATGATCTCACACATTTATGGAAAATGAAGAACATTATAATCTGATGAACAAAAAGATAGATACAGAGGCAGTAAAGCACAAAACAGGCTGTCAAATTACAGCAGGAAGCCTGGGGAGTGTTTGGGATGGGGAGAAAGAGATCAAACGAAGGTCTTGTATGCATGCATATAAACACAACCAATGGACACAAGACACTGGGCGGGTGGGATGATGGCACGTGACAGGGAATAGGGGATGCTGGTGGAAAGTCAAAGGGGAATAAAAGGGAGATAAATGTCTTACTATATGTAGTACTTTAAACAATAATAAAAAAAAAAGTCTAAAACAAAAAATGAAGCCAGAGACAAAAGATAATTTTTAAAGGCATTGAGGATCAGAGGAGCCTAGTTGAAGAAACTAAATTCTCCTTGTCTCAGACCCCTTGCTTTTTAGAAACATAAATTGTCCTAGGCAAGGTGGAGATATGCACTTTAAAGGGTAGGGTTTTGTCTATAAAGATCATTGTCAGAATGGGGAATAGCCTTCAGCTGTTCAGGTGTTTGGCCATTAGGAAGCAATAACATGTACATTAAGATGCCCTGCCCTGTCTGGCATTAACAATTAACCTTTCAGGTTTGGGGAAATGCCTCTAGCCATTCCTAACAGGCAATAACATATGTGACTCAGCCCTTGTTGAGTCCCCAAGTTCCATCAACCTTTCCATGAAACTCTTGCAATTATGACATGCTGGAACTGGCTTCAGGCACTGAAGTAGTATTGGGGGGGGGGGGAGTTATTCTATTATCGTCTCTCTTTAAGCACCAAATCTTTATAAGAGCAAGGGCTTTGTCAAATTGTTTACTGCTAAATTTGGCTCTAGAGTAGCACCTATTATATATTCTTAGGAAATTACAGCCCAATGAATGAATTAATAAACATAAAAGAGAAAAATATTTATAATCAAAGAAATCTGGTTGATTTCTTTTAATAAGATTGGAAAGATGGTATCACTGACATAATCTTTCCTCAGAAAGTATAAATGGTAAATAATGACTAAATCTTGACAAAAGCAGGGTTTTGTATTTATTAAAAGTCTAGGAAGTAAAATAAAGAAGGGTATTGAAGACTTAGTTATTAAGTCAGAGGAACTTTTTACTGTACTAAGCAATGTAATTCATGGTCACTGATACACCCAAAGTCAGCTTTTAAAATCAGCAGCAGAAGTGTTGAGATCTACACAATGAGCTTATGATCTCCATCTCCATGTACTAGTAAGTGTTCAGGAAATAGTAGCAGCTAGTATTAATATAATTATTTTTTATTATCAGTTACTATATATAGTATATGTATTTGTATATCAATATATAATGAATAGGAGGACCACGAAATGGTGGCGGAATAGACGGACGCGTCTGGAGCTTTGTCGCTGAGCAGAGGGAGAGAGAGCATCTGAGAGTCACATGGGGAGTGTTTGTTGGCAAGTAAAGCGTCAGTTATCCTCCAGGAGAAGGCCGGGAACTGCTGGATGGGACTCTCCTGGTCAGGCAGCCCCACTGCCGTGGGGTTTTTGTTGGCCGGAGCCACCAGCGAGAACGAGGAGACCACACCATCTTGCCAAGGGAGGTGGATGTCTGCAGCGATCTGAACGCTGTTGCTGAATCACTCACCAAACAGCCGGGGACCCAGAACACCGCTCTCTAATTGGTGCAGACATGTGGGCTACAGATTCAGAGATCCACACGGCAACACCGAAAGGTCAGATTTTGCCTGGGATAAAGTGAGGTTTCCTGCCCCACAGAACAGAGATGCATACACTGTGGGAACTGAGCTGGGGGAAAGCTGCCTCTGGAGAGGTCTGTGGAGGTGGGCAGAGCGTGATGCCTAAGTATGAAGGCAAACTCTCCGAGCTGTTGACAGAGGGGAGCTCTGGAAAATGACTCGTTTTAATCTAAGGCAGAGGGAAAACTTGGAAATTATTACAGTATCCTGGCTGCAAAATCCCCACAAACCGGTTTAGAGAACCACAGAGTAGCAGGATCTGAGCACAGCCTAGAGAGGTCCTGTGCTTTGTCTCAGAGATCAATTCCGAAACACTGCCACCCAGTGAATGATGCATAAATTGATGCTCCCATAACCACAAAAGAATAAAGAGATTAAAACATCAACAGTTGAACACAAGGAACTGCAATACCTTCCCTACTGGGAAACAAGAGTGCCAAGGAGAATAATAATGGAAGTGGATGACCATTCTAATTTTTTTCTTCTTTTTCCTTTTCTTTTAAATTCTTTTTATTTTTTATTTTTACATATTTTAATTAAAAGACTATTTTTATTCTTTCCACCTCAATTAATTTTACCTTTTTAATTATTACATTTTTGTTTTCAAAGTATTATTACTACTATTATTTTACCTTTTTGGAAAAAAACAAGCATCATTTTGTTTTCTCTTTATTTTACTTTGGGATTAGAGTTCTAAATTCTATTTTCATCTTTCCTTTAGCATAATTTTACTCCAACTCAACTCTACCTATATGCCAACACTTTCCTCCTAACTTTTCCCATTTTGTTGTCTTGTTTCTCTTTCCCTTTTCCAACTTTAGATTCTTCCTACTCTTTCTCTTTACCTGGTTAAAATCTCACCCCACTTATGTATCTAATTTCAAATCCCAACTACAAGTCCATACAAACCTCTCTTTTCTTGTCTTCACTAGCCAAAAAAGTTGTTTTTTTCTCTATGTCCTTTTGTTGCTATTTGCCTGACAGTGATTATATCGATTTTTTTAACTTTTTTGTGACATTGTTTTAGTTTATTCTACTTGTTTTATTTTGCTTTTTGCTTGCTTTGTTTTCTACCTCTCTTTTCCCTCGCCTCCCTTGATACCAGTTGTTGTTTGCAGTTTGTATTAATCTCTAGGTACTGGATGCTGGCCTTTAATGAGATTAGTGACTATTCTATTGGAGTTTTCTCCTGACATCTATATTTTGTTCCCCTTTTCTCTCTTATCCACTTTCTTTTCTCTCTGACTTTGTTTCTCTTTCTCTGTTCTTTTTCTTCTTCTCCTTTTTTATTTTATTTTATTTTTTGTTCATGTAGTTATTTATTGTTTTCTCCCTCTCCCAATTTGATTTTGGCACTTCTTTCCTTTCTTTTTCCCTCATTTTACTCTTCTTCTTTCTCTACTTACCCCTAATTTGTCGTTCATTGGTGGTCACCTCATTGGTGATTATTAACATCATCAATACATTTCTGTTCAGTGCCTTGTTTGCTGTACTGGGTTGTGTTGTAGTTTGTGCCTTTGAATCAATGTAGGAGAGAGAACTACATAACCACACACCTGGAGAAGAAAAACCATGGGCAGAAGAAGAAACAGCCCACATACAACAGATAGGCAGGTATCACCAGAAAAGGAAGTAAACGAAATAGAAGCAGAAATAAGCCTGCCAGAGAAAGAGTTCAGAGAAATGATCATAAGGTGGATGAAAAGAATTGAAGACAAAATCGACAATCTGAGTAAGAGCCGAGAGGAAATGAAGAAGAAGCAAGAAAAAATGCACAAAGAAATAAAAAATGACATCACTGCTTTAAAGAACTCAATAGAAAGCATCAAAAGTAGACTAGAAGAAGCAGAGGACCGCATCAGTGAGCTAGAAGTTTTGGTAAGAAAAAATACCCAACTACAGAACCTTCTAGAAAAAAATAAAATAAAAAGCAAGAGGAGAGCCTAACGGAACTTTGGTATAACACGAAAATAAAAACCAACATCCGCAAAATTGGGGTTCCAGAAAGAGTGGAAATTGAACAAGGATTAGAGAACCTGTTTGAAGAAATAATGACAGAAAATTTCCCCAATATAGGAAAGAAAAACCCCACACAAATCCAAGAAGCTCACAGAGTCCCAAGCAAAAGGAACCCCACAAAACTGACACCAAGTCACATAATAATTAAATTGGCAAACAGCAACGACAAAGCAAGAATGTTAAAAGCAGCCAGAGAGAAACAGAAAGTTACCTATAAAGGAACCCCCATAAGACTAGCTACTAATTTTTCAACAGAAACTCATCAGGCCAGAAGAGAATGGAATGAAATATACAAAGTCATGCAAAGGAAGGGACTGAATCCAAGAATACTGTACCCTGCAAGGCTTTCAATCAAAATTGAAGGTGAAATCAGGAGCTTCACAGACAAGAAAGGACTAAGGGAATATATTACCACCAAAACAACAATGCAAGAAATGTTAAAGGGTCTAAGAAATAGGAAGTGAAGAAGGAAGTATGGGCTAAAGACTAAAAAATGGCAACAGATAAATACCTAACTATAATAACTTTAAATGTAAATGGATTAAATGCTCCAATCAAGAGATTTAGGGATAAGAAAACATGATCCATATATCTGCTGTCTACAAGAAACTCACCTCAGAAAAAGAGATGCACACAGATTGAGGGTGAAGGGATGAAAGATGGTATTTCAGGCAAATTGAAATGAAAAAGAAAAGCTAGGGTTGCAATACTTATATCTGACAAATTAGATCTCAAAATGAAGGACATAACAAGAGATAAAGAAGGCTACTTCATAATACTAAAGGGAACAATCCAACAAGAAGAAATAATTCTGGTAAACATAAACACACCCAATATAGGAGCACCTAAATACATTAAAAAAAAAACAAAAAACTCCTGGAGGGTATTAAGGGAGAGATTGACAGCAATACAATCATAGTAGGAGAATTTAATACCCCACTGTCACCATTGGACAAATCCTCTAAACAAAATATCAGCAAAGAAACATCAATCCTAAATGACACACTAGACCAAATGGAATTAATTGACATCTTCAGAACATTTCACACCAAAGTCACAGAATATACATTCTTCTCCAGTGCACATGGGTCATTTTCAAAGATAGATCATATGTTGGGTCATAAGAAAAGTCTCTTCAAATTCAAGAAGATAGAAATCATATCAAGCATTTTCTCAGACCACAGTGGCATAAAACTGGAAATCAACTATAATAAAATCAATAGAAAGAAATCAAACACATGGAGACTAAACAGCATGCTATTAAACAAAGACTGGGTAACCAGAGAGATCAAGGAAGAAATAAAAAACATCATGGCAACAAATGACAATGACAACACAACAATACAAAATTTATGGGACACAGTGAAAGCAGTCTTGAGAGGGAAGTTCATAGCCCTACGGCTACTGCAAATAACAGGAAACAATGGTAATAAATTACCTAAAGCTACAACTCAAAGAGTTAGAATAAGAGCAACAAGAAAAGCCCAGTGTACTCAGAAGGAAGGAAATAGTGAAGATCAGAGTCGAGATAAACAACCTGGAGGCCAAAGAAACAATTCAAAAGATCAACAAAACCAAGAGCTGGTTCTTTGAAAGGATAAACAAGATTGATGGACCTCTAGCGAGGCTCACCAAGAAGCAAAGAGAGAAGACCCAAATAAACAAAATCAGAAATGATAGAGGAGAAATAACAAGAGACCCTGCGGAAATACAAAGGATTGTTAAAAAATACTATGAACAATTCTATTCCAACAAATTGGACAACCTGTAATGGACATTTTTCTAGAAAAATATAACCTTCCAAAACTCAGCAAGGAGGAATCTAAACATTTCAATATTCCAGTAACTATGGAAAAAATTGAAGCAGTCATCAAAAAGCTTCCAGCAAATAAAAGCCCGGGACCAGATGGCTACACAGGAGAGTTTTCCCAAGCATTCAAAAAAGAATTAAAACCTATCCTCCTCAAACTATTCAAAAATATTCAAGAAGAAGCAACACTTCCAAACACCTTCTATGAAGCCAGCATCATCCTAATACCAAAACCAGATAAAGACAACACAATGAAAGAGAATTATAGGCCAATATCTCTCATGAACATAGATGCCAAAATCCTCAACAAAATTGCAGCAAATTGAATCCAGCAGTACAACAGAAAGATCATACACCATGACCAAGTAGGATTCATCCCAGGAATGCAGGGATGGTACAATATCCACAAATCAATAAATGTGATACATCACATAAACAAATTGAGAGATAAAAATCACAGTCATTGATGCAGAAAAAGCATTTGACAAAATCTAATACCCTTTCTTGATAAAAATTCTCAGCAAAGTGGGAATAGAAGGAACATAAAAGCCATATATGATAAACCCACAGCTAACATCATACTAACTGGGCAAAAACTAAAACCATTTCCTCTAAGAACAGGAACAAGACATAGTACTGGAAGTATTAGCCATTGCAATTAGACAAGAAGAAGAAATAAAAGGCATCCAAATTGGAAAAGAAGAAGTAAGCTGTCCTTATTTGCAGATGGCACGATACTGTACATAAATAAACCAAAGGACTCAATTCCAAAACTAATTGACTTAATTAATGAATTCAGCAATGCAGTAGGATACAAAATTATTGCTAAGAAGTCTGTGGCATTTCTATACACTAATAGTGAAATTACAGAAAGAGAGACTAAAAAAGCAATCCCATTTACCATCGCACCAAAAAAATTAAGAAACCTAGGAATAACCCGAACTAAAGAGGTAAAAGACCTATATGTAGAAAACTACAGGACACTGAAAAAAGAGATAGAGGAAGATGTTAACAGACGGAAGAGCATACCATGCTCACGGATTGGGAGAATCAACATCATTAAAATATCCATACTACCCAAAGATATCTATAGATTCAAAGCACTACCCATTAAAATACCAATGACATATTTCACAGACCTAGAAAGAATTCTTTATAGATTCATCTGTAACAAAAAAAAAGAGCACGAATAGCTACAGCAATTCTAAGAAAGAAGAATAAAGTAGGTGGGATTTCAATACCAGATTTCAAGCTATATTACAAAGCAACTCTTCTCAAAACAGCCTGGTACTGGCACAAGAACAGACATATAGACCAATGAAATAGAATAGAGAACCAACCCAGATATCCACCCAAACCACTATGTTCAACTAATATTTGACAAAGGAGTCGTGAACATTCAATGGAGCCAAGATAACCTATTCAATAAATGGTGTTGGGTAAATTGGCAGATAGATGCAAAAAAAAAAAAATGAAACTGGACCACCAACTTACACCAAATACAAAAATAAACTCAAAATGGATACAGGACTTAAACATTAGAAGGGAAACCATAAAAATACTAGAGGAATCCACAGGCAGCACAATCTCAGATATATACCGAAAGAACTTCTTCACTAATATTGCTCCAAAGGCAATTGAAGCTAAAGAAAAAATAAACAAATGGGAATACATCAAAATAAAAAGCTTTTGCACAGCAAAAGAAACAATCAACACAGCAACAAGAGAGATCACTGTATGGGAGAACATATGTGCAAATGTTATCACTGATAAAGATTTAATCTCCAAAATCTACAGCTAACTTATACAACTTAATAAAAGGAAGATAAAAGATCCAATAAAAAAAAATGGGCAATGGACCTAAATAGAACCTTTTTGAAAGATGACAGCAGGAATGCCAAGAGACACATGAAAACATGTTCAAAGTCACTAATCATCAGAGAGATGCAAATCAAAACAAAAATGTGATACCATCTTACACCAGTTAGAATGGCAAATCAACAAACGACAAGTGTTGTCGAGGATGCAGAGAAAATGGAACCCTTGTGCACTGTTGGTGGGAATGCAGACTGGTGCAACCACTGTGGAGAAGAGTATGGAGTTTCCTCAAAAAACTAAAAATGGATCTCCCATTTGACCCTGTAATCCCACTCTTATGAATTTATCCTAAGAAATCACAAACACCAATCAGAAAGGATTGATGCACCTCTATGTTAATAGCAGCAGAATTTACAATAGCTACAATTTGGAAATAGCCTAGGTGCCCATCAGTAGATGAGTGGATCAGAAAACTGTGGTACATCTACACAATGGAATTCTATGCTGCCATTAAAAAAAGGAATTCTTACCATTTGCAGCAACCTGGTTGGAACTGGAGAACCTTATGCTTAATGAAATAAGCCAGTCAATGAAGGAGAAGCATCACATGCTCTCACTCATTTGTGGATAATAAAGAACATTATAAACTATGAACAAAATGATAGATACAGAGGCAATAAAGCATCAGACTGTGAAATTACAGCAGGAAGATTAAAGTTAGGTGAGGTAGATAAGAGATCCATCAACGGACTTGTATGCATGCATATAAGCATAACCAATGAACATAGACACTGGGGGGTTGGGGTATGCCTGTGAGGGAGGGGTGAAATGGGAGATATGTATAAAAAATTAATAATAATGATTTTATATATATATATAATGAATAAAGCAACTGATTAGATTTGGTTTCAAATTAGAGCTTTGGTATCTTCATCTATTTTCCTGAATATTTGAAAGTACATCCTATCTAATAAAAGAGTAATATGCAAATTGACCATCACTCCAACACAAGATGGCTGACCCCATGTGAACATAAGATGGCTGCCACAAGATGGCCAACTGGGGAGAACAGTTAGGAGAGATCAGGCCAGCATGGGAGGGCAGTTAGGGACAAACAGGCTGGCAGCGGAGCATTTAGGCAACAATCAGGCTGGCAGGGGTGTGGTTAGGAGGTGATCAGGCTGGCAGGAAGAATCAGGAAGGCAGACAGGTGAGCAGCTGGGAGCCAGCAGTCCTGGATTGTGAGAGGGATGTCTGACTGCCCATTTAGGCCCGATCTAGGTAGGGGAGACAAGGGAGCTCAAGACAGAAGGTAGGATTGGGCCTAAACAGGCAGTCGAACATCCCTCGAGGTGTCACAGATTGGAGAAGATTCAGGTTTTTGCACCAGGCCTCTAGTCATATTATAAGAAGCATATTGTATCAAGGTGTTTTCCCTATGTCTGGCATAATAGTGTAAAGTATTATTTATAAGCACATTGTTGATTTACACAAATTAAACTCATGTAAATGGAACACACTAAAGTTTTCACATACTAAGGACAGTTACCTTTTCAGGTAGAATATAATATGTCAGAAAGACTGAAGATGACCTACATTTCTTTCTAACTCCTTTATATCATAATTCTGTAAAAGTAGATGATGTTACTCTAGCTCTCACTAGAATTATTGCAGCTGAAAGAATAAAAAATGGAATAGGAGAATATATATGTACTGTTTATGAATAAAACACACAAATGTCTAAAATATTTTGAAGAATCCAAAATGTTTCACAATAACTCAAAGTTAGTATTTTTTCAAAAAAAGATCAACTTAAAAATACATTGCCTTGAGGCTTTGAGAAGTATATTTGGCACAAATATATTTAAAGTTTAGACTGATGAGTTTAGCAATGGTCCTTGTTTTCTCCTTGTTCTCTGGGCACTGATATTTTTCTATCACTGGTTAAGTTTTATTGTATACTTTTATAGCCCATAAACATAAATATCCCTGCAAATTGGTTATCTTTTTAGTCAGGCAATATATTACTTTAAATAGTCACTGATATTTAAATGTATTTGATGAGTTATATATGAATCTCACAGTCTTATCAGATACACTTTCTTGTAATATCAATAAAACTCATGTATTGAAGATTTGTTAGTAGCCCTGTCTATGAAACACCTAATCCAAACTACATGCATGCAGCTATCAAAACTTAAAATATAAATAAGAGAACAATATCAGCATCAAAGTGGCAAAGACATTAGTTGTATATAAACATTCTTAAGTATGAAGGAAGAGTTCTAGTGTCAATCTGGACAATGACAATAAATGAGGAACATAGTTTTGAAATAAGCAAATTTTCCTTTGCTGTTCTTCATTATATATTTTGTATCATTTTTCAACTATATTTTTATTTATTTCAGAGAGGAAGGGTGAGGGAGAGAGAGTTAGAAACATAAATAATGAGAGAGGATCAGTGATTGGCTGCCTCCAGAACACCCCCTACTGGATATTAAGCCCACAACTCCAGAACTGGGGTTTGTGCCCTTGACAGGCGTTGAACCTGACACCCTTGAGTCCACAGGCTGACACTCAATCTGTTACAGAGAACCAGAATAATCAAACAATGCTTGGAGAGTTTGCAGTTACATTTATTACACACAGGACCAGAGGAAAATGTTTCTCAAATTCTTGGCCCCAACATGCAGAAATTTTTCCTATTTATATGCTTTTATCTTCTTTGTCTACCAAATATGGGATGTTTCTCACCCCTTTGCAAGTTCTTAAACGGCCCCTATGGGCTGAGGCCTTGAGACCTTAACCAAAGACCTGGCCTGGTGCCAGCACCAATAATTTTGTCTAGGGAAGGTTTAATGGCCTCTCTGAAGTGAGAATAGTCTCAATTTTCTTATTATTTAAGCCAGCAAACATTTACAGAAGCCAAATAGCAAGGTTAAAAGTTCATATAGCAGTTTTTATATAAGATGGATGAGCCAAACCAGCTGGGGCAACATTTTGTATCATTTTTAATTTCTTATCTTTGGTACCCAAACACTGTTCCAAGTCATCTACATATCAAAGCCCACCCCCAGTACAATTATTTCAGCAAAACTTCCTTCTGTGAAGAATGCCCAGGCTTCAGGGGCCCATGTGCCCCACACATATGCCCTTTATCCCTTGCCCTTGCAACATGATTGCTTGCCTATTATAGAGTCCTTTTAACCAGCACTGTTATATCAGAAACCTTCAATCTATGGCATGTGGGCCAAATCCAGACCAATATCTCTTTATATAAGTAAAGTGTCCTTGTAACATAGCCACATCAAATCACCTGTGCAGTATCTATAGATTCTTTTGCACTACAACAACAGAATAAGTATATGTCACAGATATGATAGATGGCTTACAAGTATAAAATATTTAGTTTGGTCCTTTACAGAAAGTTGCTGGCCCTAGATCATCATTGCACTTGAATCACTATCCTCCAATTTTAGTTTCTGCCACTCATTCTGTGTCAAGGTCTGGTTCTGATCATCTCAGCTTTGAAACTCTTACTTCATCTTCTTTTCTGACTTCAGTTTGCCTCCAGTCATCCAAGATGACTTCTTTATAACTCATGTGGCTCCTCTCTTCAACTGCAATGTCCACCCCTTAAACTAAAGGATGCCCACCTACTTAAATGTCAGCCAAACCTGACCCAGTCTGGCTTCTACACCTCAACTTCTATCCACACAGTTGATAGACCTTTTGGATTTACCTGCTCCCACAGAAGAGGCTTCAGACAGATGTTATAGTTGCCAGTGTGTTAGCTCTCTAATTTAACATACACATACAAAAAAGTAGTAAAACACTGACCTTCAACTTATTACATTTCTCTTCTTTGAAATTGTAGTTAGACTTTAAGCAGTTAAGTTCATTTTCAAAGAAGAAAAGGCAGATTAAATCTCTTTAACTTCTAGTGTCCCCCAAAAAAGAGTAAATGTAAAAGTGTTTGGAGAATTTTGGTAAGAAAGGAATTGTCTTCCCTCATTTTCCTGCAGTTTCCTCATTCATCATGGTGTCCAAGACACTGCTGTATTTCCACAAATAATTGCATATATATATATATATATATATATATATATATATATGAAAAATACTAAAATATTTTTTTAGTATTTTTAGTATAAATTGCATATATATATATATATATATATATATATATATATATATATATATATAAAAATACTAAAGCCAATAAGATGAAAACTGCTGTTCATTTTGGTTAGTCATTCACTTTGGTTAGGTTTGAATTCTCTTTTCAACTCAAAAAATATTTCTTTGTGGTAAAATCACCTTACCTTTTTATATACATTACTAGAGGCCCAGTGCCTGAAATGCATGCATGTGAGGGGGAAGGGTCCCTCAGCCTAGCCTGCACCCTCTTGCAATCTGGGACCCCTTAGGGGATATCCAACTGCCTATTTAAGCCTGATCCCTATTTAAGCTCAATCCCTAAAGTAGTCGGGGACTGCTTGGCTCCTAACTACTTGACTGCCTGATTGCCCTAACCACTTTGCTTGCCTACTTCATCATCCCTAACCCCTCTGCCTGCCTTTCTAATTGCCCTTAACCCCTCTGCCTTCCTGACTAATTACCTCTAATTGTTTGCCTGCCTGCCTGATTACCCTTAACTGCCTCTGCCTTGGCCCCTGCTACCTTGGCTTTATCCAGAAGGACACCTGAAATGATATCTGAAAGGTCATTAAGCTGTCTGATCTAATTTAGCATATTATGATTTTATTATTATAGGTTACTTATAGAAAAAGACAATATGCTTTAATTTCACAAATCTCTTGGAATAGAAAACTATTTTGCATTGCTTGGTAGGGGTTTCAACTTCAGCCAAGATATTCTTTTAGAAGAACAAGTTTTAGAAGCAAAAAGGCCTAAGAGTCTACTTAAGCTAATCCATGATTTTCATGACCTACAAATACAACCCTGATTAATGAATTTTCTAGTTGCCATTTCCCAATCTTTCTTTTTAGACATGACATTTACTCCCAGATAACAACTCACTTAAGTTTCAGCAAAACTTAGAGGAATAAGACAGTACATGAAAAGGCTTTCATTTAGTATTTATCTTTTTTTGAAAGTTATCACCAGTTTGTACAATGGCTCCTCTGTTTGCCTGCAGAGTCTCTATTCTAACAGCATCTCATTCATAATTTATAAAGCACATTAGGATACTTTGGGTGTGGAAGATGCTACAGAAAACCAATTATCCTTTTCTTATGTGTTAATCCTAGATTAAAACTAATGAATTTTATAGCAGAAAGAAAATGAAATAATACATAGAGGTAATATGGCAAATACAATAGAATTCAGAAAATTAATTTTTAATACATTTCACTTCAGAACTTCTTGGCTGAGTATGATGTGCTATCCACATTTATTCTGATATTTCTATAAACCTGTGGTAAAAATCATTACAGTAGATAGTCTGTCTTTAGTAACCTAGAAATGGTGCAGCTGTCCAGAGATGAAATATGGATTTAACCATAACAATGAATCAAACTGCCTAAAGTCATCAAGTGTCCCCTTTATTCATGTAATATCTGTGTCCTGTCCTTTCCCATCTGACAACTTCATGTTCATGTTATTAGGATTGCAGGTAATTTTACAGCATTAGACCCATGCCATAGAAAACAAAAGCTAAGCTCACAAAATCTTGCTTATATAAGCATGTCAAGAAAGTATTGTTAACCATAAATAGAAAATATAGGCAAAACAAAAGTGAGAGATTTCACCTAGCATGTGAATTTCATAGTACATTTTGCAACAAATTATTTATTACTTATATGGTTTGAGGTGAAGTACCTTCCAACATCAGTAATCATTTTTGCCATCTATAAAGTGAAGGGTGTATGAGAAGACGGCAATATGAGAATATACAACATGCTTGTGATAATTAGACAAGATTTCTCTCTCTGGATAGATGAAACCCTAAGAGCACAGTTTAGCTTAAATCAGAAGAAGGCATATCTTATGCTGACCAGACACTGTGCTATATCAAGGTAAAGTACCTGACCAACAGAGTGGAAATTTTATTTTATTCTTCATTTTCCCCTTTTGCTGGGCACTCTTGTGCAATGAACAGCTTCCAGAAACATGTATGGTAGCTGTAAATAAAAGTTAGCCTCTAGATATGTTGTATATCTCTCTCACCAAACACTCTTTCTACAACTATGATATGGAGCAGTGTTCAGAGCAAGAAAAAATATGATCTGACCATGGAAAACATCTTACATATCTGTGTACCACAGAATATACTTTTATCACTCAGAATATGCATTTTATAGATGTTATAAAGTAACTTTAATGGTGATGGTCACTAAATGATATCGTATAAAAGGAATGGATAAAAGATCTGAAACTACTTAGCAAGAAAAAATAATGGTCAATGAGAAATGAAAAAGAAGAAACAAAACAAGAAAATGAACTTTTTTCTGGGTGCAAATAACAACACAGAGTTTAATAATAGAATACAAGAAAGACTTATTAGAACTTTTCAAGCAAGGATTAGATAAAATGAAAGAATTGCAAGCTGAAAATTATTATAAATGTTTAAAGTGATGGTGGTTACTCACTGATTTGTAATACTTTAGAAGAAATCCATATTCTCAAAAGGGGATTAAATTTTATTTGAATGGTATTTTATGTTACAATAAAAATAAGAGTTTAACAAATAATTCTACTTCACAACATTTTTTATTGCTTGCCATTTCCCAAGTTCTCTACCATTCACTAGGAATATAAGATAGATAAAACTAGTTTTTCTTCTCAAACTACAATTGAACATAAAAATAAACACATGAATGAAGTTATCCAGTGATGTCAGTGGTATATTAAGGTCCCCTACTATGATTGTATTGTTGTCCATTTCTCTCTTGATATCTTCAAGGACCTTTTTTGATGTATTTGGGTGCTCCTGCATTGGGTGGATATATGTTTATCATGGATTACAATAGGGAGTTTCCTCAAAAAACTAAAAATGGAACTACTCCCATTTGACCCAGTGATCCCACTACTAGGAATATATTCCAAGAAACTAGAAAACACCAATCAGAATTATTGATCAGGCCTGGCTGGGTGTTACAATGAGGACTTTGACCTCTGCATGGAAGAAGCTGTGGCCTGAGGCTGTAGCTGAAAGGACCTTCGAAGGATTTGAACCCAAGGTTCCAGTGGAGGAGGAGATAGTGTCCCTGGGAAAATCCATGGGCCTGAAGGTGGATGAGAGAGATGTGAATGAGCTCGTCGAGGAGCACTCTCTGGAACTCACCACGGAGGAGTTACAAGAGTTGCAGTCTCAGCAACATGCCGAGGTTCTCCAAGAAATTGGTTTCGAGGCGGAGCCAGAGGTGGAGGAGATCTCTAC
>PVJN01044148.1:0-17478 GCA_004026805.1 Lasiurus borealis | reverse complement strand
CGAACAGTACCTGATTGAGGGGGTGAGGATAAGAAAAAGACAGACAAGAAAAGATGGGGTTGGGAGGTCTGAGACTTGAGTCTGCAGCCCCGAGTTTATTTCCAGCATAGTATTTAAGCACAAGCAGAGGAGGGGGTTACACAAATCAGGTACGTATTTGCAAACACAGTCACTGACCTTCTAAGTAATCAAGACCTTGTAAGATCTTGCACATAGGCATCAACATTTTTTCAGCCAAGCTGTTTAGGTATGTCTAACCTCTGCATTCACATCTCCGTTTATTAAACTGAAGGGTGAGAAAGCAGAGAGCTATGTCTAGACTTTGCATTCAGAATTCTTGTTTATTAAACTGAAGGGTGAGAAAGCAGAGAGCTATGTCCAGAGCCTGCTTTCAGGTCTTTGGTACCCCCGTATGCCCGGGGCAGCTCCCCACAATAGCCCTCCTTCCTGGAATGTGTAAGCATCCCCAGGGTGTGGGAATAGCCCAGAGGTTGTGAGGGCACAGCCTCACCTTGCCCTTACAAATGTCTCCTCCTAACTTTATTTCTTCTGCAACTGGATCTTTTCTTCTCTGGGGATGTGTTCAAAATTATCATTGCTGTATTATAAATCACTCCAAAACCTAGTGTCTTGAAACAACAACAGTTATTTATTATGGTTACTGTGGGTCAAGAAATCAAGAATGGCTTAGCTAGGCTTTTCTGGTGCAGGGTCTCTCACGAGGTTGCAGACGCTAGGAAAAGTGGAGGTTCATGATTACTTTATTCATATTCCTGCCCAGGCTGGAACCCCTGAACAGCTAGGGGGTAGAACCAGCTGGGACTCCATGGGCCTCTTCTTCTCAGTGTGGTCTCCACATAAATTCTCACCCAGAAACCCATATTATTAACATGTTATGTTAATATAGTACATTTTTTACAGTTAATGAAACAATATTAATGGATTAAATCCATAGTTCATCCAGATTGTCTTATTTTTACCCAATGTCTTTTGTTTTTGTTTTTGTTTCAAAATCTTATCCAAGACACTGGATTACATTTATTTATCATGTTTCCTTAGGCTCCTCTTGGTTGTAAAAATTTCTTAGTCTTCCTTTGTTTTTGATGATCTTGACAGTTTTGACATCTACTGGTGAGGTATTTTGTACTTGTCTTTCAATTGGGATTTGTCTAATGTTTTTAGATTGGGGTTATGGGTTTTGGAGAGAAAGATCACAGATGATAAGAGCCACTTTTATCACACGTTAAGGGTTCATATTATCAACATGAGTCATCACTGTTGACGTGGCCCTAATCACCTGGCTTAAGTAGCACTTGTCAAATTTCTCTACTACAGATGGCAGCATAGGTAAATATATAAACTCCTGCCTTGCACAACAATATCAAAACTACAACTAAAAGACAAAACGGACTCCATCTAGAACCGTTTCATTGGAAAGCTAAGTGGAAATTCTACAACTAAAAGGAAAGAGAAAAGCACATTGAGACTCAGTGGAGCTTCAAAAGCCTGAGGTATGGAGACGCGAGTGGAGAGAACAGGCAGCTGAGTGCATGGGCACTGAGTACACAGCTGGCTTTCTAAAGTGGGAAGGAGATGGAAGCTCCCGACTGCATTGAACTCCAGTCCTGGGCAAGACTCTGGGAAACCAGATTCATTCAGGAGAAATCTGGACTGTCAGGAAAAGAGAAAGCACACTGAGACTCAGGAGAGCTGTGGAAGGCAAAGATCCAGAGGCACACGACATCAGAGAGGACTGACTAATGAATGCATGGGTGGTTGAATGCATGGCTGGCTTTCTCAAGAGGGAGGGAGATGGAAGCTCCCGACAGTGCTGAACTCCAGTTCCAGGTGAGTTTCTGTGAACCCAGACTCATTTGGGGGAGAAACTGGACTGTCTGTCAGTGAGCAAAACTCGAGGGTAGCTTTCTCTCAGAGGTGCTTGCAGCGATTACCAAGGGACACTGAGATCCCAGGGCCTCATAGGGCAGGGCTGACGGGAAGCCAAGACTGTCTGCTCCCCGCTGAGATTTCACCCAATCCAAGCTGAGCACAGAGCAATTTTGCAAATCTTGTCTCATAAGGCTGTCTCTAGCACAGAAGTTCTCCCAGTGTAGACACAGCTGATCCTCATAGCCAATTGGTCTGGATGTCAATTCCTCCCAGTGATACCAACAACAAGTAAGACTTAACTACAACAAAGCTGTGCACACAGTTCACAAAGTGGTGCACCAAGAGCATCCACCTCAGGTAACTGGGGAGCTGGAGCCACTGGTCCATATAAGACACCTAGCACACAAAGCTACTCTACCAATTCAGGGAAGCAGCGAAAATGCAGATTAAAAAAAACAAAGATTATAAATGAAAGAAATGGAGGTAAGCAAATGACTGGATATTGAGTTCAAAACCATGGTTAAAAGTTTTTCAAAAATTCCCTAGAAAAGGCTGATAAATTTAGCAAGACCCTCAAAGATATGAAAAAGGACCAACTAGAAATTAAACATGTACTGAACTGAAATAAAAAAATATTATACAGAGACCTAACAGCAGACTAGAGGAACACAAGAATCAAGTCAAAGATCTGAAATGCAAAGAAGCCAAAAACACTCAACAGGAAAAGCAAAAAGCAAAAAGAATCCAAAAATTTTAACATAGTGTAAGGAGCCTCTGGGACAACCTCAAGCATACCAACATATGAATTATGTGGGTGCCAGAAGAGAGAGAGCAAAATACAGTGGTACCTCGAGATACCAGTGCCCTAACATACGAGATTTTTTTGAGATACGAGCCGCCGACCGAGCGATTTTTGCTTTGAAATATGAGCAATATTTGAGATAGGAGTAATCCCGTGGATTGGCCGGCTGCACACAACCCACCAGTTTACCGCAACTTGAGCATCTCATAGTTTCCACGCCTCAAGGTTACAGAACTAATTAAACTTGTATCTTGAGGTACCACTGTACTGAAAACCTATTTGAAGAAATGACTGAAAACTTCCCTTACCTGGTGAAAGAAATAGACTTACAAGTCCAGGAAGCTTAGAGAACTCCAAAGAAAATGAATTCAAAGAGGACCACACCAAGACACATCATAATTAAAATGCCAAGAGCAAGAGACAAAGAGAGTATATTAAAAGAAGCAAGAGAAAAACAGTTAATTATCTACAAGAGAGCACCTATATGATTGTCAGCTGATTTCTCAACAGAGAAGGTGGGGTGGAGTGTGGGGTGGGAGCCAGGTGGAGGGGAGTTATGGGGGGAAAAAAGAGGAACAATTGTAATGATCTGAACAATAAAGATTTATTAAATTAAAAAAAATTTCTCTACTATAAAGTTTCTCTTTTTTCCCCCTTCCCCTTCCATACTACATTCATTTAAAGGAAGTCAATGTGTGCATCTACCCTTAAGAAGTAGAAAGTTAAGACAGTTATATTTTTAAATTAGTGTGCTAGTCATTTTTATTGCTTTGTGATATTTAAAAAAATATATTATAGATATAATTTCTGAGTTCAATGCATGCATTATAGGTATTGCAAATATTTTCTGCCAGATTGGGTCTTTCATTTTTAAGACAATGTTTTTGAATTAAGAAGCTCATAATTTTTAAAAAAATATATTTTATTGAGTCTTTACAGAAAGGAAGGGAGAAGGAGAGAGAGTTGGAAACATCAATGAGAGAGAAACATCATCAGGTGCTTCCTGCACACCCTCTACTGAGGATGCCTGCAACCAAGGCACATGCCCGTGAATGGAATTGAACCTGGGACCCTTGAATCCGCAGGCCGACACTCTATCCACTGAACTAAACCGGTCAGGGCTAGAAGCTCATAATTTGAATGAACTCCAATTCATTACCATAAAATGTTTGCATCCTATTTAGGAAGTCATTGCTGCGCTCTTGGTGTGGCTCAATGGTTGAGCATTTACCAATGAAACAGGACATCTCAGTTTTATTCTGGGTCAGGGAACATGCTCAGGTTGTGGGCTCGATCCCCAGTGTAGGGCATATTGGAGGGAGCTGATCGATGATTCTCTTTCATCATTGATGTTTCTATCTCTCTCTGCCTCTCTCTGTCTCAAAATCAATAAAACATATTTAAAAAAAAACAAATAAACAAAACACCAATGCACTATTTGTTAAAAAGATCATTTTGGCCCTAGCTAGTTTGGCTCAGTGGATAGAGTGTCGGCCTGTGGACTGGAGGGTCCTGGGTTCTATTCCAGTCAAGGACACATGCCTGGGTTGTGGGCTCTGGTCCTGTAGGGGGTAGTGCAGGAGGCAGCCAATCAATGATTCCCTATAATCATGGATGTTTCTATCTCTCTCTTCCTCTCCCTTTCTCTCTGAAATCAATAAAAATATAATGAAAATATAAATAAATACAAATATGTTATTCTATACCTTGGTGTTTTTTCTTGAACAATATAGAAGCAATAATTAAAGAACATTATTATGCAGAACTTTATATGTGCTCAAAATCAGAGAGCTATGAACTCTTGAATACTCACACAACACAGCAATTATCAATTAATGGAGCTCTTGCTTAATTTATCTTTCTATCTACTACCATTCATCTCCTCAAACTGTTAGATACCTATGAAGTCAATCTCAGATATCATATAACTTAATCCATAACTACTTCATTATTCATTTCAAAATGGAAGAATCTCTTTTTAAATACATAAACCCAAAATCAATGGCACAATATTTTTTATATAAATTTTTATAATTATATATATTAATCTGTTGATTTGGAATTTCTTTCCCTATTCTATATATTCCATTTTATTTTTGCTCAGATATCCTTCCTAGGAGTACCAGTGAGATAGTCACACTCTGCACATCACCATGAGATTTTAGAAGGAGAAGACTTTAAAATCATGTAATTTATTATTTACAGAAAGGGAAACTTAGGGGCAATGAAATTAGGATAATTTGCTCAAGGTCTTTTAACCATTTTTTTCCTTTTTATTGAATTTATTGGGGTGACACTGGTTAACAAAATTATACAGGTATCAGGTGCAATGGAAAAGTTGTTGACTGAGCTCAGAGGAGGACATGTGTCATTTCATAAATGAAGTGCTTATTTTAATGCATTAATCTGCCCCTTTTATTGTTGTTAGGTTAATTTTGGAGTAAAAGTTAGACTGGGACCATTAAAAAAGTTACTGCTCTCTTTTTGCTGTGGGTAATGGTGGTGCTTTCTTTAAGTATCCTTGAGCCAGATGGACTCTTTCTACAAATTGGATACCAAGCTACATGAAAAGAGAAGTGTGGACAAATACCAAAGCATGTGGTCAAAGTGGGTCCTGCCATTGGCTAGTAGAGTGGCATTCCTTTTCCTAGGATTGGACACAGTTTAGCTATGGAGGACACCAGAGGTAATGCTCACTTTTACCTCAATGTTTAGAATTTAGTATTGTCCTTATTTTTATTATTTTAAAAAAATATATTTTATTGAGAATCCAAGATGGTGGCATAGGTAAACACCTACACTGCTGCCTTGCCGGAGTACCTGGCTAGTGTTCTCTGGCAGGAGGGAAACGGAGACTCTCAAAGGCATTGAACCCCTGATCTTACGACACTAAACCCCAGATCCAGCCGAAACTCATAAGGGGGAAGTTTGGACTGTCAAAAGGGAGAGGTGCACGGAAATTTAGGGGAATCACAAAAGATCACAGAGGACAGATTGCTGATTGTGCCAGGGGCTTTTGCGAGTGAGTGGGAGACAGACCCTCCCAACTGTGCCACTCTGACTCCACTAAGCCCGTTTCTGGTGAAACCATGAGGACCTAAACTCATGTGGTCCTGGGGCACAGGGGAGCAGAAAAAGCAGCTATCTGGAGGCACTGCAGGCGCGTATGCACAAGGACCGCTCCAGCGATTACCCAGTCATGTGAAACTCAGGGGCCATGGAGGGCGGGGCTGACTGGAAGGCAAGGCGGTCCCTTAAGCCTTGAGACTCCAACCCTCCCAAGCTCAACAGAGAGGCTTCTTCAGTTTTGCAAGTCTGGTATCATAAGTTTGAATTCAACACAGAAGTTCTCCCAGCATAGTGAAAATGCCAAGACATGGGAAAGGATCACAAACAAAAGAAATGGAGGAAAAGAAACGATTGGATATAGAGTTCAAAACCACGCTTATAAGGTTTTTCAAGAATATGCTAGAAAAGTAGGATAACATTAGCGAGAGCCAAGAGGAGATGAAAAAGGACCAACTAGAGATGCAAAAGAGTCAACTAGAGATGGAAAAGATCCAACTAAAGATGAAAAAGGACCAACTAGAAATTAAACATACACTGACTGAAATAAAAACTATTATACAGAGTCCTAACAGCAGATTAAAGAAAGGCAAGAATCAAGTCAAAAATTTGAAATATAAAGAAGCAGAAAACATTCAACTGGAAAAGCAAGAAGAGAAAATAATCTAAAAATGTGAAGATAATGTAAAGAGCCTCTGGGACAGCTTCAAGTGTACCAACATCAGAATTGTGGGGGTGCCAGAAGAAGAGAGAGAGCAAGATACTGAAAACCTATTTAAAGAAATAATGACGGAAAACTTCCCACATCTGGTAAAAGAAATAGACTTACAAGTCCAGGAAGCACACAGAACCCCATGTAAAAGGAATCCAAAGAGGACTACACCAAGACACATCATAATTAAAATACCAAGAGCAAAAGACAAAGAGACAAAATTAAAAGCAGCAAGAGAAAAACAGTTCATTACCTACAAGGGAGCACCCATACGACTGTCAGCTGATTTCTCAACAGAAACGATGCAGGCCAGATGGGAGTGGCAAGAAATATTCAACATGATGAATAGCAAGAACTTACAACCAAGAATAATATGCCCAGCAAAGCTGTCATTCAGAATTGAAGGGCAGATAAAGAGCTTCACAGAGAAGAAAAAGCTAAAGGAGTTAATCAACTCCAAACCTGTATTATATGAAATGCTGAAAGGTACTATTTTAGAAGAGGAAGAAGAAAAAGGTAAAAGACAAAAAATTATGAACAACAAATACATATCTATCAACAAGTGAATCTAAAAATCAAGTGAATTGAAAATCTAATGAACAGAATAAACTGGTGAATATAATAGAATCAGGAGCACAGAAAGGGAGTGGACTGATAATTCTCAGGGGTAAAGGGGTGAGGGGTATGCAGGGAGAGACTGCACAAAAATCATACACCTATCGATGAGGTCAATGGGAGGGAGGTAAGGAGAGAGGGAAAGGTGGGAGCTGGGTGGAGGGGTTCTATGGAGGGGAAAAAAAGAGAAACAAATGTAATAATCTGAATAATAAAGATTTAAAATAAATCAGATTAGCTTGAGACAGTACTTGGTCTATAACTCAACTTTGGAAATATTATTAAAGCTTAAATAGCTTAAAAACTCTCTCTCTCTCTCTCTCTCTCTATCTCTCTCTCTCTCTATATATATATCTATATATCTATATATCTATATATCTATATATCTATATCTATATCTATATCTATATCTATATCTATATCTATATCTATATCTATATCTATATCTATATCTATCTATATATATATATATATATAGAGAGAGAGAGAGAGAGAGAGAGAGATAGATAGGAAGAGGGATAGAGAGTTAGAAACATCAATAGGAGAGAAACATCAATAAGCTGCCTCTTGCACACTTCCTACTGAGGATGTGCCTGCAACCAAGGTACATGACTTTAGACCAGAATCAAACCTAGGACTTTCAGTCTGCAGGCCAACGCCCTATCCACTGAGCCAAACTGGTTAGGGCTATATTGCCCTTATTTTTTAAGATCTTTATACAGATCATGCTGTTTCTGTGACTTTGTGATTTTCTTTTTATTGTTTCCTTTGCTTGTAATGACACTGTAACTCTTTTCTCTCTATTTCTCCCTGCAAACTCATCCTTCAAAGTTCATCAGGTTTCACTTGTTCAAGAATACCAGCCTGATATACTGTATTCCAGTTTTGAGTATATGCTATCCTTTTGTACTATGTTATCACCTTGGCCTATGCTAATTACTGCTATTATCACCAATTTACAAAAATAAAAATTCTATTTCTTTTCCTTTCTTTTTCTTGTTTTTTTTTTTTCTCTCTTCCACTGAAGGAAATGGAGCTGATACAGCAAGAGTAGGAGGTCTATAAGGGTGAGCAGTGCAAACACAGATGCATGGTCCTGGAGAGAAGCACATAATGTGTGCATGCATTTCCTGATGAAGTTGGGATTTCAGAATGCACAGTTGTACCTATATGCCCTCTCTCCAGTGACAAAAAATGAAAGCTGACATCTCAGGGCAATTCTTTGTCAGAAATATACATCTGCATGAAGAGAGGAGAGTTAAAAATTTAATCTGCAAAGCTATTTAGAAAGTGGATAGGCCTTGACAGGCCTCCCAAATGTATTACAAGAACAAGAAGAATGGAGTTATAGGAAAAAAAAAGCTGTTGCAGCAAATAGAATGAAACTAAGCTTTCTTGACAGAATCAGTTTGCCAAATGACTTTAAAATAACACTGTCTTCTCCTTTCCCCCTTAAATACACTCTCATTTAAATGTGTAAGAGAAACTTTTTCCATCTATATGGTGCCTTTGAGGAACTTTAAAGATACAACAATAACATAAATAGTGTGTTATTTTGGAAAAGGGTAATTAAAACCTGTGAAAGGAAATTAAAACCTGTCAAACCACTAACCAGTCACAAAAATGTAATGAGGGTACGGGAGACATCTATGAAATTCTGACTGATAATTTTTAAACTATCATCCTATGTCTAAAATATTGCTTGACATGAATTAATAGAATAAACCATTGGCAATCAACTTCCAAAAAAGATGACAGTTTGATGTCACCTTGTACTCTATATCCATTTGCATTTTACCAATTATTTTAGAAAATTTACCCTTATAGTCCATCCCCATTTCATTGTTGTTATAGGGAAATGGACTCCTCTACTTTTGTTTTTGTGTGCTTTTTAAAGTTAATATTGAATTTATTTGTCTTTTTAGTTCATATTTATTTTCCTGAATGCTAAAATAAACAAACATATATATATGTTTTTTTATAGCTGGTACTTGGAAAAGAAAGATCACCATCATCAAATAGTTAAGAAAATAAAGATATAAAATCACATGATATTTTCAAAATACATAAATAGAAACAATTGTGTAATTAAATTCAACATTTATGAATAATTTTAATGTTTCAATAAAGTTCTGGATTCCATTACTATTTTTATACTTCTATTTTTTTCTTTATCTGACCAGACCTCAGCATGAGCAAAAGCAATATCTACTCACTTGAGTAATACCTTTTTCATTAATATTAAAAAATTTTTTCCACTGAAATCTTAACAACTACTGAAGCATACCTTTTAAGTCCTAAGATATATGTCTATCTTAAAATGATGCTTTAAATCTTTATTATCTAGGACCCAACCATGATTTCCAGATTTTTTTTTAAAATATCCACTTGTTAAATCCAAATCCAAATCTAACATATCTTCCTTTAGTAATCTACCATGTCTTTGTTAGTGGGTTCTGGCTTGCTTGCACTCTGCCCAGGTAATAGAAGTGTTCAAGTTTATTACATTGTAGTAATAATGAGAACAGTTTGCAAACATTTTCTTTATCCTCTTTATGCATACATGATAGTTTTGCATTTCCCCAGTATATTCTGAAATGAACTGTGGTTATTTGTATTACTGTGGCCAATAAGGTTCAAGCAGAGGTGAAGTGTTTCACTTCCAGGAAGAAAATGTAGAAGCAGGGCATGGTGTCCTATGTGTCTTTTCCTTTTCCAGAAATGTCAGAGATGAGTACTAAGATGGGTCTTCTATCACACTTGTTTTGAGCACTAAGATGGATATCATCCTTTCTATGTTGCTGTCCTTGTTCATGACACCTGTTGGTTATTTATTTATTTTAATTTAATAAATTTTTATTGTTCAGATTATTACATTTGTTCCTCTTTGTCCCCCCATAGCTCCCCTCCATCTGGCTCCCACCCTTCCCTCTGCCCTTATCTCTTCCTCCCCCATGTCCTCATCTATAGTTGTATGATTTTTGTCCAGTCTCTCCCTGCAACCCCTTCACCCTTTTCCCTCTGAGAATTGTCAGTCCACTCTCTTTCTATGTCCCTGATTCTATTATATTGTCCAGTTTATTCTGTTCATCAGATTTTTTATTCACTTGAATTTTAGATTCACTTGCATATGTTGTTCCTAATTTTTGTCTTTACTCTTTTCTTCTTCCTCTTCTTAAATAATACCTTTCAGCATTTCATATAATGTTGGTTTGGTGGTGATGAACTCCTTTAGCTTTTTCTTATGTGAAGCTCTTTATCTGACCTTCAATTCTGAATGATAGCTTTGCGGGGTAGAGTAATCTTGGTTATAGGTTCTTGCTATTCATTACTTTGAATATTTCTTGCCACTTTCATCTGGCCTGCATAGTTTCTGTTGAGAAATCAGCTGACAATCATATAGGTGCTCCCTTGTAGGTAACTAACGATTTTCCTCTTCCTTCTTTTAATATTCTTTTTGTCTTTTGCTCTTGGCATTTTAATTATGATGTATCTTGATGTGGTCCTCGTTGGATTCCTTTTGTTTGGGGTTCTGTACACTTTCTGGACTTAAAGTCTATTTCTTTCACCAGGTGTGGTACATTTTCAGTTATTATTTCTTCCTCTGGCACCCCATAATTCTGATGTTGGTACACTTTAAGTTGTCCCAGAGGTTCCTTACACTATCTTCCAATTTTTGGATTCCTTTTTCTTTTTGCTTTTCCAGTGGAGTGTTTTTTGCTTCTTTGTATTTCAAATCTTTGACTTGATTGTTGTGTTCCTCTAGTCTGCTATTAAGTTTCTGTATCATATTTTTTATTTCAGTCAGTGTATGTTTAATTTCTAGTTGGTCCTTTTTCATTTCCAGTTGGTTCTTTTTATCTCCTCTTCGGTCTCGCTAAATTTATTCATCTTTTTTAGGAGACTCTTGAAAAATCTTATAAATGTGGTTTTGAACTCTGTATCCAGTCATTTGTTTTCCTCCCTTTCTTTCTTTTGTGACCTGTTCCTTTGTCTCCACAATTTTGCTGCTTCCCTGAGTTTGTAGAGTAACTTTGTGTGCTATGTGTCTTATATGGCTCAGTAGCTCCGCCTCCCCAGTTATCTGAGGTAGACTCTCTTGGTGCACCCCTTTGTGGACTATGTATACAGCCTTGTTGTAGTTAAGTCTTGTTTGTTGTTGGTATCACTGGGAGGAATTCACCTCCAAGCCAATTGGTGTGAGGATCTGCTGTGTCTACGCTGGGAGAACTTCTGTGCTGGAGTCAGCCTTATGATATAAGACTTGCAAAATTGCATAAGATTCTCTGTTCAGCTTGGAAGGGGCAAAGTCTCAGGGCTTAGCAGATATAGCCTTGGCTTTCCATCAGCCCTGCTCTATGCAGCCCCTGTGTCTGTTTCCCTCAATAATTGCTGCAGCCCTCTCTGTGCGCATGCATGCGAGCGTCCGGACCTCTGCCTTTCTGGCTCCTCTGAGTTTATGTGTGCTCCGGGGACCTGTATGAGCCTGGGTCCCCAGAGTCTTGCTCAAAACTGGGGTTCAGTGCAGTCAGAAGTGGATTTCAGTGCAGTTGGGAGCTCCTGTCTCCCTCCTGCTAGAGAAAGCTAGGGGCACAATCAGCAGTCAGCCCTCTGTGTGTGCATTTGTGTTCATGTACCTCCAAACCTCTGCCTTTTTGCGGCTCCCCTAAGTTTCTGTTCACTCCTCCCTTTTCACAGCAGTCCAGACTCCCCCCATATGAGTCTCGCTCAGAACTGGGGTTCAGTGCAGTCAGAAGTGGGGTTCAGTGCAGTTGGGAGTTTCCATCTCCATCCCACTAGAGGAAAACAGCCAGGCACTCTGCCACCTCCATCTTCTCCATGTGTATGTCTCCATACCTCAACTTTCTGCAGCTCCTCTGAGTCTCTGTGAGCCCCTCTCTTTCCTCCTAGTTGTAGCATTTCCACTCAGCCAGCTTTTGTGTGTTTCTGGATGATGTCCATTCTGTCTTTTAGTTGTAGTTTTAAAATTGTTGTGTGGGGCAGCAGTTTCAGTGTTCTGTGGGAACCTCTTTCACATCCCACATGGTTCAGGGTTTCCGTTCAGGGTTTGGGTTCTGGAGGAGGCCGCACGCAAATGAAAAGAGAGATTAGAAAAGCACCAATTTGGTGATATTGGGGGGCCAGGTGGGAGCCTTCCTGTAGTGGAAAGACTACCCCCTTCCTTTGGCCTTGCCATCCCTTTTATTTAGGTTTGGGATATCCTTTGCCCTGAAGCAGGCAATTCCAGTAACAAGTAGATTATTTTATCAGTAAGGATTTACATGATTATTTTTTGGGAAAGTTTATTTTCTCAGTTAGATAGGGAGTGGCTGGCTTTGACCTTTCAGAGCTTCAAGGTTGACCAGCCTTCTGGGTTCCTTGTCCACACACTTTCTATTAGTGAGACAATTATTGGTTTCTGGCAGTGTTCACCTATGCCATTATCTTGGTTTCTCCTCATCTGTTGGTCATTTAGTATTAGAGAGAAACAAACTTTGGTTGTGTTAATCCACTGAAACTTTAGGGCTTTCTGTTACCAGAGCATAATTTACTCCATCCTAATTGATATGCAATGTTTCCAGCTACTTGGATTCTGACTCATAGAGAGATGGTTTTGGAAGTTATTTTTAAAGTCATTCATTAGAGACGGAATTGTATCATCTACCTTTTCTAAAAGTATTGAGTTTTCTCTTTAAAAAAAATATTTTTATTGATTTCAGAAAAGAAGGTAGAGGAAGAGAGAGAGATAGAAACATCAATGATGAGATAGAATCATTGATTGGCTGCTCCTGCATGACCCTCATTGTGATTAAGCCCTCAACTGAGGCATGTGCCCTGACCAGGAATCAAACTATTACTTCCTGGTTTATAGGTTAATGCTCAACCATTGAGCCATGCCCGCTAGGCATGCATATACATATTTAAATATATTTTATTTCTTACAAAGAGGAAGGGAAAGGGATAGAGAGTTAGAAACATCAATCATCTACCTCCTGTACTCCCCTCCCACTGGGGATGTACCTGCAACCAAGGTACATGCCCTTGGCCAGAATCAAACCTGGGACTCCTGAGTCCCCAGGCCAACGCTCTATCCACTGATCCAAACTGGTTAGGGCTTTTATATTTTCTTAAGATTATAAACTTTATTGACTCATTTTAAAGCTAATTGAAGTATTATTTCCATACCAGATAATTCTTTTGTCTCAATCTTATAATTCAGTGATTTTTTAAATAAATTTATAGAGTGTACAACTACCACTACACTCTAATTTTAGAACATTCTCATTCCCCTAAAAAAATCGAATGTCTATTTGCTATCATTCCCTATTTTCACCTTTAGTTCTGGGAGACCACTAATCTATTTCCTGGTCTTTGCAGATGTGCCTTTTCTGGACATTTTATATAAATGAATCATATAATATGTGATATTTCTGTGACTGGTTTCTTTTATTTGGCATCATGTTTTCAAGGTTCATCCACATTGCAGGATGCACCAGTTCTTCATTCCTTTTATTGCTGAGTAATAATTCATTGTAAGGATAGATCTCTTGACGTTTAATCCTTCAGCAGTTGATTGGTATTTGGGCGATTTCCAGTTTTGGGTTATTATAAACAATGGAGCTCTGACCTTTTGAACATTCATATTTATGAGGACAAATGTATTCATTTCTCTCGGCTAGATACTCAGGAATATAATTGTTGGTGGTATGGTAACTTTATGTTTAACATTTTAAGAAACTGCTAACCAGTTTTCCATGAAAAAGGAAACACCAGTTGCTCAGTTGAACTTGTTGTGCCCAGTGTTCAGGATCCCCAAAAACACACCAGGAAGGAGCCGAGCCCAATGCAAAAGCAAAAGAACTTTTATTCGCTCTAGCTCGAGATCTCATCCCCAGCAATCACTGGGCGCGCAGGGGAGAGAGAGAGAGAGAGAGAGAGAGAGAGAGAGAGAGAGAGAGAGAGAGAGAGAGAGAGAGAGAGAGAGAGAGAGAGAATGCTCTGATGGAACAACACTTCTCTGCATTCCTATTGGCAGGTTTGTGCTATTGTTACATTCTCTCGATTTACAGGGAAGGGGCAGCAGGGAGAGTTGCAGAATGGCAGGTACAGAACAAATGAAACATCATGACAGTAACAGAAAGAACTTCATGGAATCAATCTAATTTAGCTCTATCAAACTATTAGACCCATAACTTAAAAGCTCTTATGTGGCTATTAAGTGGGAAAATATTTGGGAATGAATCAGAATGTATTTTGTTTCTCTTTCTTCTCTCTCTCTCTCTCTCTCTCTCTCTCTCTTTCTCTCTCTCTCTCTCTCTCTCACACACACACACACACACACACACACACACACACATTCACTCTTAATGGATTGTGAAAACTAAAATGTTCTAGCTGGTTTGTGATTAGCAGTAGAAGAATAGCTTTTAAACACTCTATTTGTGCCTGAGCATTCCATTTATTGAGTCTCTGTGTGGGAATTAATTCCTAAAGGGATTGAGGTTTCTGTTCTATTTACAAACTTGAATTATCATGATGCTTTAATTGTTCATCTTTCTCACCTCAAGAAAGTTTTAGCATATGCATATATTACTAGTCCTAAAATAACAAAAAGCCAGTATATAAATATAAGTGGCTTGATTAACTTTCTTACAAGTAATTTAAGGAAAAATTCCACCCATTATGTATTCCACTTATTTTATCTTTTGCTCTATTGATAATTTTCATTTAAGTTGACTGAAGATATTAATTCATTTTTTATTTGTTACAAATAAATATCCTCCATATTCACAACTGTATATATGTATCCCTGATTCGAAGACCAGGTCTAAAGCTGAGACTAATTTGAAATGCTTTCTATGTACCTGTTTCCCCGAAAGTAAGACATCCTGAGAAAATAAGACCTACTTACAATTTTGCCTCTCGCTGTAATACAAGGCATCCCCCCCGAAAATAAGACCTCCCCAATAATAAAGCCTTCCCCCAACATAAGGCCTCCCCAGAATATAAGGCCCCTGAGGCTGCCTTAAGGTGTCTGACTCCTGATTTAAAGATATCTCGCACTGCCTGAACAGCTCTGGCTGTGCTGTGGCAATCAGTGAGCTGATTCGTGATGACAACTACTACCGTACCGTATACAGGTAATAAATTTCCTTTTTTTTGTTCAACAGTAAATGTGTAACGTATTCTTCATGGAAAAATAAAACATCCCCTGAAAATAAGACCTAGCGTATTTTTGGGAGCAAAAGTTAACATAAAACACTGTCTTATTTTCGGGGAAACAGGGTAATGCTAATTGGTGGCCAGCAGAAGAGGAAAGAGAGCTCAAACAAGAATAGCATTTAATAAAACTGAGAATGAAAGAATGCTTGTGGCAGAGAATTATGCCAGCAGAGAAGGACGTCCAAGAGCTCAATTTGGGTTTCTAACTCTTTGCTGCTTTAAGTTTTCTCTGACCTATGGAGACAGGATATGATTTCTCTTTATTCATTGCTGAAGAACAGGCTTCAAGCTGAGGTAAAGTTCACTGTATAACAAGGTTTAAACACAAAGTTGGCTCTAGGTAAGTAGGTAGATGGCAGGCTTACCTTTGGCATTATGCATCTCCAATTGGCCTATTCTTAGCTAAGGTTTGAGTGCCTCTCTGCCAAGGGGGTGCTGAATCTAAAAGGCTCTTGACACTGTGATATAAATTAGATTGATTGAATGGTTGGGAGTTAGGGTATTGCTGAAAGCATAGGCTTAATTAGTCCATGAGGGTTTGAAAATTTGGTATCATCTTTTACTACTCTTATGACCTTGAGAAATTAACTTAAAATATTTTGCTTAATATTTTATATTCAAAATGGGTGTAATTTCAGAACTAATGTTATAGGTCTTTTGTGAGGGTTTGTTGATAATAAGCCACATAAAGCAGTGCAAACAGAGGAAATTCTTCATAAATGTAGTGATGATTCGTTGTCATTCTGAATGCTATTCATTTTTTAATATATTTTTATTGATTTTAGAGAAAAAGGAAGATGGAAAAAGAGGTACACACATCAGTAATGAGAGAGAATGATCAATTGCCATCTTTTGCCTTTTTCTTTTTAAAGAATTTTATTATCATTTGCATACCATACAGCTCACCTCTATGAAGTGTACAATTCAATGGCTTTTAGTATATTCACACATATGTGCAATCATCAGTACAGTCAATTTTTAGAACTTTTTTTATCACCTCAAAAAGAAAACCTTGCCCTGATTGGTTTGGCTCAGTAGATGGAGCGTCGGCCTGTGGACTGAAGGGTCCCAGGTTCGATTTCTGTCAAGGACATGTACCATGGTTGCTGGCACATCCCCAGTGGGAGGTGTGCAGGAAGCAGCTTATTGATGTTTCTCTCTCATCGATGTTTCTAGGTCTCTATTTCTCTCTGTAAAAAAAATCAATAAAATATATTAAAAAAAACCCTGTACCTTTATCTAACACTCCACTCTCCCCTTTGCCCTAAGCAACTACTGGTCTTCTGTTTCTACAGATTTGTATTTTCTGAACATTTCATATGAATGGAATAAGATAATATGTTGGAAACCAAACTGTTTCTTAGTCAAAATTACCCATGAAAATATCCTAAGAAGTTATCATATGGGTGACCAACATACCATATCTTAATAATTCCTAATTGTCTTATTCTTCAACTCTGAAACTCCAATTACTTTGGAGGGCCAGATGAAGCAGTGGCTTGCTTTTCGGCCATGTTACATAAAAAGTAAAAGTTTAAAAGAGAGAATTATTATTTATAAGGCAAAATATTTATCATACAATAGAAATATGGGAAATGAGACTGAAGGAAAGTATATTTCCTTTGGGAGGGCAAGTAGAGTCAATGCATTTATTAAGTTGTGATCTCTCTCTTTGTCTGACATCCCCCAGCAAAGCATGTAAAGTTGAATTTGAAGTAGTAAAGTATGTGGATGATCAGGGTTTGTAACTCTTCTAGGGTAATCCATGTTCATTGTTTCACTTACCATCTCTCTCTATATATGTGTATACATGTGTGAATGCTATTATTAATATTGGTATTAATTTGTTTTATCTTCCTGATGGAATGGGGTAGGTTCTAAGACAACAAAAACATGAGAAGCAATATGGCTAATTACTTCTTGATCCCTGAAATTTTTCCATTCATTCAATAATTATCCATTCAATTTACTGTCTGGCAAACTCTATGCCAACTATGAGATATAAACGAGCTGTTATAACAGAGTTCATTACCTTATAAAGAGTGGTGAGTGCCTTCATTCATTTTTATAGAACATGTATTAGGCATTTACTATTTATTAGGAAGTGTGCAGCACCCTAACAATATAAAGAAAGTTTCTGATATATAGGGGCTTTCGTTTCTTTTCTTTT
>PVJN01044147.1:0-17454 GCA_004026805.1 Lasiurus borealis | reverse complement strand
GGAATAACTTTGGTTCTTTCGGAGTATGGCATGAACTGACAAAATCCTCGTTAGGAGGAATGAACAATTCCCAAACAGACCCTTCCTATAAAACCAAGTACTTTCAAGCTTCGAAAATAGTCCTTTTGTCTTTTTTAACTTCCAACAACAGCAAAGAAAAGGCTATTTGGCAGAAACCCAAAGGTTGAAATCCTTCCGTTAACTTCATTTCTCTTTCTGCTCAAAGTCTGACTGTGTTTTCTTAAAACTGGACTGATCTTTGTATGGGGAGTGGGGAGCAACTTAAAATAAAGTTTCGTTCCAAAATGATCTCTAGAGTATCCTAGCTAATAAAAGAGTAATATGCAAATTGACCATCACTCCAAAACACAAGATGGCTGCCCCCATGTGGTCAAAGATGGCTGCCACAAGATGGCCCGCAGTTGGGGGTGATCAGGCCTGCAGGGGAGAACAATTGTGGGCAACCAGGACTGCAAGAGAGGGCAGTTGGGGGGGACTAAGCCTGCAGGGGAGCAGTTGATCAGGCTGGCAGGGAAGTGGTTAGGGGCAATCAGGCAGGCATGTGGGCAAGAGGTTGGGAGAGGGATATCCCAGATTGGAGAGGGTGCAGGCTGGGTTGAGGGACACCCCCCCCCCAGTCCCTGCCAGTGCACAAATTTCATGCCTCTAGTAGGGTATGATCTCTCAAATAACTTGCAAACCAAATGCTCTTAAAGGCATGTGAGTGTCCTGGTTAGATGGACAGGCTAATGGCAGCAGGAGATGATCTAAGACAAAGGTGTCCAAGAAGAACAGACATTTGCTACTTTGGAGAGCAACCCAGCAAATCACCAATAGCAAGGACATAGGGTCATCGGGCCATCACCTTCCTGCTAACGGTCTCCAAGATGGTGTGACAGGTTATGTTGGTGGCCAAAGCCAGGCGTTCTTATCTGTCAAACGGACCATTAACAACTTCATTGGGTGTATCATCCGCAGCATCATGGATTCGTGTTTGCAAAGCACACCAACGAGGAAAAGCCCTAAACATGAATGATAATTTTGCTTTCCCCAGCAAGGCCTGCCTTGAGTTCTGCATGTAAAGAAACGGTAAATCACGTGTATATACATGCACACACATCCTTTGGTTGATCTCTTATCCCCTCACCCCTGCCCCCCACCCCCACCCTGCCTTCCCTCTGAAGATAGACAGACTGTTTGATGCTTCTATGATGCTGGCTCTATCTTTGTACATCAATTTATGTGGTTCATTAAATTCTACAAATGAGTGAGATCATGTGATATTTATCTTTCTCTAGCTGATTTCACTTAGCACGAAGCTCTCCAGATCCATCCATCCATGCTGCTACAAATGGTCAGGGTTCCTTCTTTTTTACTGCAGCATACTATTCCACCAGGTAGATGTATCACCATTTTTTTAACCCATGCACCTGCTGATGGATATATAAGCATAACCAATGGACACAGACAGTAGAAGGGTGAGAGCATGTGCTGGGGATGGGGGTGGCCACGGAGAGGGCAATGGGGAAAAATGAGACATATGTAATACTCTATGTAATACTTTAAACAATAAAGAATTAAAAAAAAAGAAATGATAGAAATGAGCTTCCACAATGAATCCATACATCACTTAAAAGGTAACTCCTCAATGGGTTAAACAGAATACTAAGTTGGAAACTGAGAGACAAGGGGATTTACAGTGATTTTTTAAAAATATATTTTTATTGATTTCAGAGAGGAAGGGAGAGGAAGAGAGAGAATCATCAATGACGAGAGAATCATTGATCAGATGCCTCCTGCAGGCCCCACACTGGGGATTGGAGCCTGCAACCCAGGCATCTGCCCTGGACTGGAATCGAACCTGGGATCTTGCAGTCGGCAGGCGACGCAACGCTCTATCCATGGCCACACCCAGCGAGGGATCTGCACTGGTGTTAATAAGATCCACGGAGCATTTGAATGATTGGCAAATGAAAGAGGCAAGCACACACACAGTTTACACAGGTCCCGGGCAAGTGGCGTTTGTCTGATCGATAATTTAAGAAACAAGATTTCTATGCCATCTGACCCTAAGGACTTTGGGTAATCATAGTCTTTGTCACCACATTGGACCATCAACAACGGCTTAATTTTCTAAAAGTTGTCTGCAGAGGAAATACTGGCACGATCTGGTTAGGAACAGACTAGCTTTTCCTTTGCAAAAATAACTAGTGTTGGCTTTACGTTTGATATAATAAACATTCAGTCCAAAGGCAAGAATTACAAGACATGGGTTTCTCTCTCTCTCTCCCTTTTATTTTTTTTTCATTCAACTTAATTTGCAGTTGTTTTTCCCTCTCAGGATGTCACACATGAGAATCGCAGATAATACCCTTAAATTATTTCCAAAAACAAATTTCTTTTTTTTTTTCCAGAATGAAACCTACATCTCCATTGAGGGCACCCACAGAAAGGGGCCCAGCTCTGGCTGCCCCGTTCCATCCTCACTCCCCTCCCTTTATCTATTCTGTGACTCAGAGAAGAAGTTCCTTTTAACTGAGATTCTCTGTCAAGCAGACTGGGTTTAGCCAAGGAAAATTAGAAAAGCTTTCCTGACTTTGTAGAGCATTTTTTCAAATTCCACGGGCAGTTCCATTCCGCCACTGTGGGCAGGCATCCTGTACACAGCCCCGGACTCGGTGGATTTGGGGAGGAAGCTCGGCAGGTCCCCACAAACACCCCTCACTGCGAGCACACATCTCATTGGGGCGCCAGGGGAACCCCGCCTGAGCACGGAGGCACAGAGGATGCCAGGCCATCACGCGACACCCTTCCGCCTTCCACAGAGACAATGGAGGAGAGATGACCCACAGCCTGCGAAACCTGCCAGCAGCTAGGAGAAAGGGGCCCCATTTCTAAATAAACTAAAGGTCAGATTAGACATCAGCATGCACAGCTCACCTTCTGCCAGATAGGGACCTTAAAAAAAAAGTTTTAATCCTCACCCGAGGGTATTTTTCCCTTGGTTTTTAGAGAGAGAGACAGAGAGAAACATCCATGTGAGAGAAACACATTGATCAGTCGCCTCCTGCATGCACCCCAACTAGGGCCCATGCTGGGGGGGTGGGTGAGCCTGCAACCGAGGCACGTGCCCTTGACTGGAATCCAACCTGGGACCCTTCAGTCCGCAGGCTGATGCTCTATCCACTGAGCCAAACCATCTAGGGCGATGGTGACTTTTTTAAACCCTGCTCATCGGTACCCATTTTGGTAAGTATTTACCACCAGTAAGTAACCCTGGATTCACTTACTTGACAGCCATCGGTGGAATTCAGCTGCTTGCCACAGAAGGGAAAAGACAGACACTAAACTGGAGCTCGAGAAGTTTATGCCTTGGATTCCCTCGCCAGTCGGCAGCTCGGAGAGTGCTGAGGTAAGATTTCATACATTTATATATATCACCCACCACTTGAGTGACAAAATGCTAGCTGTCATAATGTGCCAGTTAACGCGTCCACTCTGAGCGGATCGTTGAGTGTCCCCCGGGCACGGAAGACAGAAACATGACAAAGAACAAAGCGCGCGGGTCGATAATGCTCGGGGAAATAAGACGGAGAAGGTTATTTACTCGCATTGATCCGCCGCCGCCACCGCCGCGTAAACTTGGCCTGTTTTCCTTTTGTTAACCTTTAAGCCGGAGTGTACTCAGAGGCAGCCGGGGAGCCCGCTAACAGGTGTAGATTAAGGATCGAAGGAGGTCACCGTACCTCTGTCACCGCCGGGCACCCATGTAACAACATCCCCGAAGAAATTTAAACATCAATAGCCATAATCAGGGCAAATTTATCAAGCCCAGCCGCTCGAGCCGGGAGCCCGCCTGTGTCCAGCGGCCTGCCCTTGCGAAAGCTCAATTGATCCGGACATTCTTTTACTCCAGTTGATGATCAACGGTGACGCCGCAGATTTGTTACCTGCCCGGGGCTGAGCGGAGGGGGGCTGGTGGTGTCTCGGAAAGGGAAAACACCTGGACGTAAGGCGAGGCCCCCACGAGGGAACGGAGAGGAGGGCACGGCCTGGCCCTCAGGGCCACTGGCCACGGGGAGCTGCCCTCGGAGGCAGCCCGGCTACCCGGGGAGACAGGGACGATGAGAAGCAGCAGGAAGGAGGGCTGTGGCAGACACGGTGGGACGCGGTGAGCGGAGAGGAGGGAAAGCCCAGTGGAAGGCTCTGATCGCTGAGCTCTCACTGGTGCTATGTCCCTCTGCCTGGAAAACCCTCCTCTGTCCATCCCCATCCGTCCAAGCCAGACCTTCTCCAGGCACAGTCTGGAGGTACTTCCTCTGAAATTCACACTGTAAACGTGGCTCTTTACTATCTCCCTACTTATACTCTCTCTCTTTATTAAAAAATAAATATAAATATTTTTATTGATTTCAGAGAAGGGAGAGGGGGAGAGAGAGAAAGGAACATCAATGATGAGAGAGAATCATGGATCGGCTGCCTCTTGCATGCCCCCTACTGGGGATGGAGCCCGCAACTCGGGCTTGTGCCCTGACCTAGACTTGAACCGTGACCTCTTGGTTCACAGACTGATGCTCAACCACTAAGCCACACCGTCTGGGCTATTCTTATTCTCTTAATGTCTCCTTTCCTCCTTGAGATGGAAGGTCGGTTGATATCGACATCACTTACCACAATACTGCAAGTAGAAAGTCTATTTAATAAAACTTGCTGGTGAATGAGCAAATAGATGAATGCACTAATTCAAATGGAGATAATAATTCCAGAACACGTGACTGAATCATTTATATCAGGGCATTTCAGAGGCAAAATGGCCCACTGGCCAGTCCATGTGCTATAGTTAGATTTTCTTTCTGGAGCTATCTTCTCATTCCTAGGACCCCCTCACTCCCTGTCCTCAGATGCACCTCCAGACCTCTCTCCCATCCGGGTCATGGGGCTCCCATGACTGCCGGGATGGATAAAATCAGCCATCTTCATTTACAGTTGACTATAACCCAGGAGAATGTCTCTCAAGGGTATTTGTGTTTATTAACAACTAGAGGCCCAGGGCATGAGAATTCGTGCACTGGGGAGGGGTGTCCCTCAGCCCAACCTGCGCCCTCTCAAAGTCTGGGAGCCCTCAGGGGATGTCCTACTGACGGCAGGGCCTAAACCGGCAGTCAGACATCCGTAGGGCTGCCATGGAGGCGGGGCAGACTCCCACCACCACCGCTGCACTCCCAGCTGGGAGCCTGGCTCAGCGCTTTGGGATGAGCAGTGCTCCCCTGTGGGAGTGCACTGACCACCGAAAGGCAGCTCCTGCTTTAAGCATCTGCCCCTGGTAGTCAGTGCATCTTAGCGACCAGTCATTCTACCACTTGGTCAATGTGCATATCAGCCTTTTATTATATAGGATGTGCTCAGAATTGTTGCCTCTGTATTCATGAAGGATATTGGTATATATACTGAGTGGCAAGATGATGATGATCTCTGGATGCATAATAATTTGGCTATAGTGTATATCTTATATAATAAAAGGTAATATGCAAATTGTCCCCTTGACCAGGAGTCCAACAGGAAGGCTGGCTAACTGCCCATGTCTCCTGCCTATGTCCAGCCTGGCCTGACCTCACCCATGCACAAATTCATACACTGGGCTCTAATATATATATTTATAACTATTTATATCTATTATGTGGCCAGATTAATATGTGTTCAGCCATTATAATAATCTGGACACTCATTGTGTGTTAGTGTCTGTATGTGTATACACATATACACACACTGTTTGGTTTGGAGAATCAGGGTAATACTGGCTTTATCAAACTGATTGTCTTTGTCAATAAAGTTTTCAGTAGTAAAGTAACACCATCCTTGTATAAAGCCTACTATCCACAGTTTCTTTGGATTTATAGAAATATTTCACATCTAATACCTTGTGCCTTGGTCTGTTTGGACTGCTATAACAAAAATACTACAGACTGCAGGGCCTTACAAGTCACAGAAATTTATTTGTCACAGTTCCGGAGTCTGGGAAGTCCAAGATCAAGGCTTTTGCTGTGTTATCACCTGGTGGGAGGCGCTAGGGAGCTCTGTCAACTCTCTTGTGAGGGCACTAATCTCAATCAGGAGGGTCTCACCCTCATGACCTAATCACCTCCCAAAGATTCTACCTCCTAATACCATCATGTTGGGGATTAGGGGTTTGACATAGGGATTTTGCAGGTGACACTTTCGGTCTGCTAGCAGGTAAGCAGCCATGATGTAATCAGAGAAGATACAGTGACCCCCGTGCCACTCGTAGGGAAACTGAGGCTCACAGAGGTCCACGATGAGCCCAGATCACCCAGCCAGGAACTGGAGAGCAGGGACTGTCCCTAAACCCCGCGCTGCCAGGCAGCCTCCGTTTCTAATCTCCGTCCTCTCTGAGCTATTTCAGGCAACCTGGGAATTATACAAGCAAAGGCAGGGCTCAGCCTGCGAGCCTGCAGCTGGGCGAGGGCAGGGAAGCAGATGTGTGTGACAGAAAGCACAAGTGCTCATTGTTCTAAAACAGCGCTTCTCACCTCCTTCCCCACAAGACCCGGGAGGCCCCTGGGACCCGGTGCAGGAAACGAACTCACACCACCCCGTCCCGCCACATCCGCAAAGGATAAGCAGCTCTACAATTTATCACCAGCCCGGCTTTACAACGTATCATCAACCGCTTCCTGCAGCGGGCGGCGGTGGGGCCCGGTCCCTGCAGAGGGACAATCACCAGGATGAGCCACGGGGCTGGGGGACACAGGCAGTGTGCCGCCCGCCCCCTCCCAGCCGCTTCCTCGGGGACAGGGGCTGACAGTTCCATCCTCATTAAGGACCTCCGTCGTCACCTCGCTCCGTGGTGTCTGGAAAGCAGGTCTCCGCCACGTCTCCTTCCCCGAACACATTCCTTTCCCAGAACACCCTTCCCAGGCCATGGTATCCACATCAGGAGAACAGAATAAACGTTAGAAAGCCTAACACCTTCTAATGAGCACTAATTGGTGCCTCGGCTGATGGGATCTGCAGAAGGACCGAGCTGAGAAGGGGCCGGGAGAACAGACCCCTTTCCTGCTCCCGGGGGTCCCCCAGGTGGCTGTAAGCCCTGGTACCTGGGGACAGCTTGCTTTCCTGCCTGCCTTCCTCCCCCACCCCCTGCATGCTGCCTGCTGCAGACAAAAGCCGCAGTGTCCTGTGCTGTAACGGGGTTTCCTGAAATGGCCCCTCACCCCAAGACAATGAGGAGGAGCCAGGAAAGCTTCTCGTTAATGTGGCTGCAGAAGGCCGACAGGCGGACGCGATATAAAAATGCCAGCCCGCAGGGTCCAGAGGAAAGGAGCCGAGAATGAATTTCTGGGGAGAATGCTGAGTCCCACCAGCAGCCTCTGGGGCGGGGCCATCAGTGGGACCGACTGCTTATTGAAGCATCTGGCACAGACTTCCTGCTGGCATTGCAGGGCCTGGCTAGAACGAGGTGCTGCACAGAAAGCCGGGCCCCGGCCCCCCACATCCCACCCACACGGGGCCGGCTTCAAGGACAAGATAGACATCGCTAAGTAGGATTTGGTCCATTGACTGTAAACTATAGCAGAAAGAACAGAGGGTGTTATATAACTAACTAGTGGCCCGGTGCACAGATTCGTGCCCATTGAAAGGAAATTAATTAGAAGAAATATTTTCATGTTGCTATTTGGTCTTTTTCTATAATAGAAGTGTCAGAGATGAAAGAAAATTAGTAAAATGTAGGAAAATAATACATAAATTGATAATAAATAAACAATAACATGATAGAGCAAAGACATGATATGAAAACACACATAAAAAGAATATTGATAAAAGCAACAACTGATAAACTGGTTAGACTTATTCTAAATACCTCCTTGTATATCCCATTAAGAGTAAAATCACTTTCCGAGAGGGCTAGACTAATTTCCCTTGTGATGAAGCATTTACAACTTTAACTTGTGTGCCATTGGAGCCAGCTTTGTATGTATCTCGCATGTGGATTCAACGTTTATTTTTCAATTGCCAGTGTGCATCATATGTACAGGATGGTTGGTTGGTAGGATGGATGGATGGACGGTTGGTCACATAGCCTTTTATAGATAATGTGAGAATGACTGGATGTAAGACTCAAGCGAGTTTCCTCAGAGGAAGAAGAGATGCCGAAGCTTGCCATGCAGAGGAAATAGGACAGAGCCAGGTCAGGCTGAGGATGGGGAGGAAGTGAAGAGAGTATTTAAAGCCCTTGGAGTGAGACAGAGCTCAGAGCATCGGAAAACTGAGGAAGAGCCTTGTGTCCAAGAGTCCAGAGAGAACCCAAGGCCCACGAGGCTGTTGCTCTCCACCAGGATCCTCGTCACATGGAGAACAAGGGCTTTGTGCCGTGTGCAGCAGGAGCCCAGGGACCCAGTGGAAGCAGTGTGCTGACCCGATCTGCTTTACATTTTGTTTCTTTCAATAGAGGAAGGAACGAGGGAGAGAGAGCTGGAAACATCCATGATGAGAGAGAATCATGAATTGGCCGCCTCCTGCACACCTCACATGGGGAATTGAGCCTGCAACCTAGGCATGTGCCCTGACCAGGAACTGAACTGTGACCTCCTGGTTTATAGGTTGATGCTCAACCACTGAGCCATGCCAAAAAACATCTTGGTCACTCTTTAGAGATTGAAGTTTAAAGCCCCCCAAAAAAACAAAACAAAACAAAACAAAAATAGAAGTTAATTAAAATAATCTCTAAGAAGCAGGTGACTGGAGCTAAGAGAACAGGACATATATAACTATGTATCCTATCTAATAAAAGAGTAATATGCAGATTGACCATCACTCCAACACACAAGATGGCTGCCCCCATGTGGTCAAAGATGGCTGCTCCCATGTGGACACAAGGTGGTCGCCACAAGATGGCCAGTAGGGGAGGACAGTTGGGAGGGACCAGGCATGCAAGGGAGGGCAGTTAGGGGCAAACAGGCTTGCAGGGGAGTAGTTAGGCACCAATCAAGCTGGCAGGGGAGTGGTTAGGGGGTGAGCAGGCTGGCAGGCAGAAGTGGTTAGGGGCAATCAGGAAAGGAGACATACGAGCAGTTGGGAGTCAGTGGTCCTGGATTGTGAGAGGGATAACCTACTGGGATCGGGCCTAAACAGGCAGTCAGATATCCCTCAAGAGATCCCAGATTGGAGAGGTGCAGGCTGAGGGACACCTGCCCCGTGCACAAATTTTGTGCACGAATTTCGTGCACTGGGCCTCGAGTTATATATAAAATACAAGGTGTCCCCAAAAATGTATACACTCTTCAACAGCTGATAGCTCATTTTTGAAAAGGAGATGCATTTTCATAAATGCATTTCTGAATCCTTTATAATTATTCAAAGTGCATGTGCACATTTGGGGAATACTCTCTATATTTAGGATATATTAATTTATGTAATTTTCAGTGGGCAGGAAATCAAAGGAACTCCAAACACAGGTCCAAGGACTTGAGGAATGTGTGAGAACAGGAAGCAACCCAGAATGCTGATGGCGCTCTTCCCCCTCCCTGTGAGGAGGCGGAGGTCTAACCCTCCCTGGAGAGTCTAGGGCAGGGGTTGGGGAACCTTTTTGCTGCCAAGGGCCATGTGGATACTTAGAACAGCATTCACGGACCGTACAAAATTACCAGTTTAAAAGTGAGCCTGCTCTAGTTGGTCAAGCACTTCATTAACTGGCTCCCAGTGCCTCGGAAGGGCCAGACCCAATGATTCCGAGGGCCTCGGGAGGCTGAGGGCCGGCCGCTCCCCACCCTGGTCACTGGAGAGAAAGAAGGGCTGGTGTGTCTGCTCTGGTGCCAAGCCCACTCCCTTTGACCTCCAGCACAGGGAGCTCCTCATTCGCTGTCATCCCTGAGGTGACAGGCAGAGAAGCCATCCACAGACGCAGGGCAACCGGGAGGAACCATGGGTGAGCGGTCTGCGCCGGCTCTGATGACAGGCAGCAGGAGAGAGGAGCCGTTTCCTCAAGACTCGATCGGTTTGCCTTTGGAACAAACCCATTTCCACGTCCTCCCAAAAGAGTCCCCAAGCAAAGCAAGACAGACAGCCAACAGCTCCCTTCGTAGTTAGGACTGATTGTATAGACGGTGTCTGTTTTTTTAAATACATTTTATTGATGTTTTACAGAGAAGAAGGGAGAGGGATAGAGAGCTAGAAACATCGATGAGAGAGAAACATTTATCAGCTGCCTCCTGCACACTTCCTGCTGCACACAGGGATGTGCCTGCAACCAAGGTTCATGCCCTTGACCGAATTCGAACCTTGGACCCTTCAGTGCACAGGCTGACGCTCTATCCACTGAGCCAAACTGGTCAGGGTCAGACGGTGTTTTCTAATTAGTCCAGATTTAGCCTGCAGAGGGATCCCCCAAAGAAAAACAAAGACAGACCTTGTACCCACAACCCAGGCTCCAGTGAAATCCTAGCCTTTGGTCAAACCCCACTGTTCCTGAGCATGAGAGCTGGGAAGCAAATCCGGGCAGAGTGTCTGCCAGGTCCACCCCCTAAAGCCTGAGCCTCGCAGTGAACTTGGCAGGTTTGTCAGCCGTGGCATGCTGACCTTTGGGGCCAGATCACTGCTTTGCAGGTCTGTATCGGGCATTCGAGGATGTTTACCTGTGTTACTGCTCTCTACCCGCCAAATTCCCGTAGCAGAGCTTTTACCAAATGTCTCAGGGGTGGGAGGGGGCAAGAATGACACTGGAGAGAAGCACTGGTAAGGGCATCCACCAGAATCCTAAAGCAAGCGTCTGCTTGGGTGGAGTATTAAAACCACCCCCAGGAAGGTCCAGGCATTCTGACTCGTAGGCTCACCTAGTCAACGCAATTAGAGAGGGGAAGGTGTGTGATCGAGAGAGAGAAACATCAAAGAGAGAGAAACATCATTCGTTGGCTGCCTCCTGCATGCCACCCAGCGGGGATCGAGCCTGCCATCCATACCTGTACCCTGGCCAAAATCAAACCGGTAACCTCCCGGCTCGTGAGTCGACACTTGACCACTGACCCATGCCAGCCAGGGCATAAAAAAACTCTGTATGGCCAAGACCAGTTTGGCTCAGTGGATAGAGCGTTGGCCTGTGGACTAAAGGGTCCCAGGTTCAATTCCGGTCGGGGGCATGTACCTTGCTTGCGGGCACAACTCCAGTAGGGGTCGTGCATTAGGTGGCTGATCGATGTCTCTCTCTCATCGACGTTTCTGACTTTCTAGCCCTCTCGCTTCCTCTCTGTAAAAAATCAATAAAATATATTAAAAAAAAAAAAAAAACCTCTGTGTATGTGTAAATCTGTTGGCAAAGAAAGGGTTCTTTCTGACGGCGTCTATCATGTTTTGGTGGAGTTACAGCAGAGGCATCCAAGAAAGTCAGAGACGAGGAAAGGGCAGACTTGGAGGTTTGAAGATGGAGACCGTGAGATGGGTCTTAGCACAAGCAAGTGGGAGAGCTCGCTAACAAGACACACGGTGGGTTCTGTGCCAGGTGAGCCCTGGTTGGGGCGGCTAACCCTGAAGACACGCTATTTCCATTTCCTGCAAATCTCAGCAGAGGTCTGTGACCAGGGGCCTGGCCTTCATCTTCCCCAGGGCTTCCGGTCCAACTCCTTAGCACGCACCTGTCTCCCACTCCCTAACCCCAGCGGCCGTCTCCGGGTGCCAAGAAAAATCCACTCATCATTATGCTGACATTTGGTGAAATGCCGTGCGGTGGGGCACATGTAAATCAATAAAGCATTTATTTGGGGGGAGATGGGTAGCCATAGACACCGAAGGGCAAACATTCCCCACCCTTAACGCCACAGTCCAGTTGCCAGGAATCTCCCCTCGAGGAGTAATGGAGTAAGCACACAAAGCCCTTCCCAGCAGAACTGGGGTGATGCTGGAAAATTAGAAATAGCCGAAATCACATATTTGCACACTGATGCAACGGTCTCTGATGCCCCATTCAATATATGATATTCAGGATGCCGCACTCAACGGAAAGCACAGGTTATGCGGGAGCACCCTGGCTGGAGCTCATTCACCGTGTGAGCAGGGAGGTTTCTGCAAGACCTTTTCAAAGCATCACCTGTCATTAGCACGGATTTTTCTAATCCCTATGTTCTTTCTGCTTTTGCATCATTTCGCTGTTCCACAACGATCAGAATATAAATGTACACTAGAGGCCCGGTGCACGAAATCCGTGCGAGAGCAGGCCTTCCTTCCCTGCGCCCCCGCCCCCCAGCTGCCGGCTGCAGGCACCAGCTGCCTCGGGGTACCTGGGACCCGGGCTTCCCTCGCAGGCCTGGCTTCATCAGGAAGGCCGTCCGGAAGGATGTCCGGTCTCATTAGCATATTATGCTCTTATTATTATAGATTACCATAGATATTGTTTTGATGAGACAATGAAGTAGTTTCTGGAAGAATCAAAATGACCACATGCCTGAGACCAGCAGTCAGAGCTGAAAGTAAAAGGCTTTGGATCACCAGAAGGCAGACAGACGATGGGGAGGCCCACCTCTCTGAGATGGCAAAGTCCATGTCACCCCGCCGGGGAGAGCCCACTCCTGGGCCCTCACCTGAAAGGTGGAGCAATGCCCTCTGTGTGCCATGTACTCTGAAGTGCCACCCTTCTCCTGGAACACTATACCTCAAGGGCGGAGAACCTCCAGCCCCGGGGCCATACAAGGCCTGGGAAGTCATGTAGTCTGACCTTCGGGGTGAGCGAATGACATGTCTGCCCAATTAGAGCGGGCTGATTTGTAAGTGCACGGACATGTACGGCCCGTGAAGGATGCTATAAGATCCCAGTGGCCTGTGGCCGAAATAAGGGTTCCCCACCCTGGCGCTCCAGCAACCCGAGCGAAACAAACAATGCTCCCCGGCTCCATAGCCACGGACCCGTCCAGAGCCCATCGTTCCGGCCAGAGGCAGCGCAGCGGGCCCTGCTCCCTGGCACTGGCCGGTGGCTGCTGGCTCCTGTCCCAGCAGCCTCGGCTCTCCACGCCTGACATCGATCAGGGCTCCAGTCGCAGAGATGGCACTTACCTGATGGGCGGGCAGAAGCGGCCTGTCCTGCCATATGCTGGGGATTGTCAGGGGCTGTTCACGCCAAGCCTGGCTCCCGCCGCTGCCAGGAAGCGGGCCTTTCCCGCCGCTGCCAAAAACAATACAAATACAAATGTAAAAAGAGGCGATTCTCGCAGATCCGATGGCGCTGGAGGAGTTGTGTAACAAGCTCTCGGAGCGCAGAATCGCGGGCATTTTTCTGGCGTGCACGACACCAAGCACAGAAAGAAGCAGGGTGCTCATTTGTGAGAAGAGAAAGGGATTTTTTTTAAAAAAATAAATGTCTGACCTACATAAGCATCAGGTGTAGCCGAGCCCCAGGCGGGAGTGGGAGGGTGGCTCACCGTCCAGTGTCACCCAGTGAACGGAGAGGGGCCCACCTGGGAGGAGCGGGGCAGCTTCGGATCCCACCCTTGGAGCACCATGGGGGTGGAAGCATGAGCTGATGGAGGGTCCTCTGGAATCCCTACCCGGTTCTTCGGAGGACTGGACCAGCGGTCAGCCATTGCCTCCCGTGGTCATACTGGTGCAGGGTGGGTGACTGGATACAGCAGAGAGCTGTGTTTTCATGAACGGCGCGGGACTGGGAGGTGTTTGAGGCAGAAGGAAGCCACCGTCTGCTGCTGGGTAGAAGACTGCGAGGAAGGAGCAAGGCCAGGACTGGGCCCTGTGATTCTCTGGGAAGGTCTCCAAAGAGGGACGCGGGAGAGAGGGACGAGTCAGAGTCCTGTGTGAAACCAGATAGTAGCCCTTGCTGGGGTGGTTCAGTGGATAGAGCGTCAGCCTGCGGACTGAAGGGTCCCAGGTTTGATTCCAGTCCAGGGCACATGTCCGGGTTGTGGGCATGATCCCCAGTAGGGAGGCATGGAGGAGGCAGCTGATCCATGATTCTCTCTTATCGTTGATGTTTCTATGTCTTTCTCCCACTCCCTTCCTTTCTGACATCCATAAAAATATAGTGAAAAACAAACAAACAAAGGCCTAACCCATTTGGCTCAGTGGCTAGAGCATCGGCCTGCAGACTAAAAGGTCCCAGGTTCGGTTCTGGACAAGGGCATGCACCTTGTTTGTGGGCACATCCCCAGTAGCGGGTGTACAGGAGGCAACTAATTGATGTTTCTCTCTCATCTATGTTTCTAACTCTCTCTTCCTCTCCCTTCCTCTCTGTAAAAAAAAATCAATAAAATATATATTTTTAAAAATCAATAAAAAATATTTTTGAAATACTGGTGTGTTGGCTGGTCTTAAAAACAAACAAACAGATAGCAGTACCAGCCGGAGCAGTCTGGGGCTCAGGCTGGGAGGACCCTGTGAGCTGCACTTAGAGACACTGTCAAAACACAGGGGAGGGGCTGGGGGAAATAGGATGAACCTTGAATTCAAGGGGCAACGATGAGGCGGCGCAAGAGGCTGCCACCTGAGCAGAAAGTCATGGGCCCTTTGAGATCCGAGACCCCAAGGTGGTCAGGGGTCAGGGGTCAGGGTTCATGTTCACTGGGGCACTTGGGAACGTGCTCTGGGGCAGCCAAAGCTGCTCGAAACACACCTGGCAGCCCTGCAAGCTGTGGCCCCGCAGCCAAACCCATTTCCACTTAGAGCAGCTTGCACCAGCCCCCAGCTGCCTTATCTTCGTGCTCAGGAGATTTCCGTTTGCTGGGTTCCACCTGGCCACCGTCATGTTCGCCAGCTTTGTGTAGGGGAGGGTGGGGCTGTGTGGGAGGGTGTGCGGGTGGATGTGAACCTTTTAAATGAAATGCTAATTGCAAGATGATGCTCTCAAGTATCCATAGTATAACGTGGGTTCTTCCCATCAATAAGAGAAGAAAATGAATAAAGAATGTGAACAGACCATTCTCAAAATGATGTATAAGTAGTGACAAAATCTATGAAATAGCACATTGTTTTTTTAAAAAAAATAGAAATATAATTGCAAATTTCCCCTATGATGTTGCTAAAAGAGATGATAAATTTCAAGGTTGGCCAATGGACTGGGAAAATGGTTGTCCTCAACGGATTGGAGGGAATAAAAATCATGGTGACTTCTTTTTACATATACACTGAGTGGCCAGATTATTTTGATCTCTGAAGGCATAATAACCTGGCCACTCAGTATACACACACACACACACACACACACCCTCGAGGCCCAATGAATGAAGATTCGTGCAAGAATGGGCTTTCCTTCCCTGGCTGCGGGCACAGCCTTTGCTCTGGCCCAGAGCTGCCCTTCTGCCTTTGCACCAGAGCTGCTTTCCCACCTTCCCTTGCTGCCAAGAGGCCCAGAGCAGATAGGGCATAGCAACAATGCCAGCGCCCTGTCCTCAGCCTCTCAGAGCCTGTGTATGCAAATTAACCCAACACCTTTGTTCGTTAATTTGCATACTCACTACTTATTGGCTGGTGGGTGTCATGGAGGTACAGTCAATTTGCATCATTCTTTTATTAGTATCTATGTGTGTATATATATATATGTGTGTGTGTGTGTGTGTGTGTGTGTGTGTGTGTGTATACACACACATTATACACCTGGTGCATGAATTTGTGCATGGTTGGGGTCCGGCCAGCTTGGCCAGGGGGAGAGGACATGGGTGGTTGGCCAGCCTGCCTGATGGTGGAACTCCTGGCCGAGGGGACAATTTCCATATTAGCCTTTTATTATATAGGATATACACTGAGTAGCCAGATTATTATTAATTCAGAGATCATCATAATCTGACCACTCAGTGTATATTTTTATTGATTTCAGAGAGGAAGGAAGAATGAGAGAGAGAGAAACATCAGTGATGAGAGAGAACCATTGATTGCCTGCCTCCTGCCCACCCCCTACTGGGGAACATGCCCAAAACCCAGGCATGTGACTTTGACGGGAATTGAAGCTGGGACCCTTCAGCCCACAAGCCAACACTTTAATCACTCAGCCAACCCAGCTACGACTCATGGTGACTTTTTGAAGGGCCACCTGGAAATCTCCTTCAAATGCGCCCCAAATTCTGAATGCTCAGGATCAGAAACATTTGTGCAAATCCACAAAAATATAACGATGCTGAAATGTACGGAAAGATTATTTGCAAAAGTTTATGAATGGAGACAGTTTAAGGAATGCTGATACTGTGTCATGGGAAACAGCCATGGGAAGGTCCAGCTATCGGTGTTCACAGGAGAGGCGCGTGGCCACGTGGCTTCAGTGTTTGAAATGTTAGTTTTGGACATGGCCAGTGTGTCTGTGTTCACTGCACGTAGGAGTGCAATATGACCACGTGTGTGCTTTGTGAGAGAAGGAAGGGTCAGAGAAGTTGACGTCCCCAGAAACTGGGATCCATAAACTCCAGGCCACTAAGCTGTTTGTCACAAAGAGCCACCAGCCAGGGGTGAAAAAAAAAATGTGGGGCTTAGCATCCTGCAGATCAGTCTTCAAAATGCAGCTTTGCACCTGCCTGGCTATGTAAGATTTTGGACAACTTTACAAGCCTCCCTCTTCGGCCCTAATTCTTCCAGAGCGGTCCAAAGAATTACATGGAATGCTTATACATCACCTACTGTGCAGTCCATGCTCAATGCATGCCATTAGCATCTTTCGTATATCAAGACACCCATTGGCCCTAGTAAAATCTCAGAGAGCAAAAATAAAAGGATCATTTTTTAAAAATATATTTTATTGATTTTTTACAGAGAGGAAGAGAGAGGAATAGAAAGTCAGAAACATCGATGAGAGAGAGACATCGATCAGCCACCTCCTGCACGCCCCACAGTGGAGAAGTGCCCGCAAGCAAGGTACATGCCCCCGACCGGAATCGAACCTGGGACTCTTCAGTCTGCAAGCTGATGCTCTATCCACTGAGCCAAACCGGTCTTGGCTAAAAGGATGGTTTTTTAAAAAAAATTCAGTTTTATTTTTTTTTGCTTTTGGCAGGAATAGCAACTCATTGTAGTTAAGTAATAGCAGCATATAATATGTTAAAAGCCCTAATTGCCAATTAATAATTTAGGAGTAGGAGGGAACTATTACTTGACAGAAATTGTTGATGGCACAGATTTTTCAAAACTTTGAGTTTGTGTGGGAAGCGTTAGCCCTGTGGTGCTAGTTGCCAAAAGCTTCGCTCACTCAGTCTCCGGAGAATTCCTTCTTGGGGATAAAACCTCCCCAACTTGAGGGCAAACTCTCCTTTTTGAATTTTAAATCTGAAAACACACTAATACATGCGTTTTGCTTTTGTTTTTTTCCTTTTGGGAAAGGTGGTGGTACAATGCTAGAAATCCAGGCCAAAGAATTACTTTGCTGATCTCTCTCTCTCTCACACACAAAAATATTTTTATTGATTTCAGAGAGGAAGAGAGAGAGAGAGAGAGAGAGAGAGAGAGAGAGAGAGAGAGAGAGAGAGA